>VZTI01000186.1:191732-341515 GCA_013397865.1 Struthidea cinerea | reverse complement strand
TGCGGGCCCGCCCGCATGGAGCCCGTGCCGGGGGAGCCGGCGGCCGCCCGGATGGTGGCGTAGGGCCCGCACTGCCGGCCCCGCAGCATGGCGAGCTGCCTGCCGCCCTGCGTGATCGACGGCGGCACCGGGTGAGTGCGGGCAGGGGGGACCGGCTGCCGGTCCCCCCGCTGGGGACGGGGGGGTGTCTCCGCGCCGCGCCCCTCCGCCGCCTCCCGCTGCCGGCGAGCGCTCCTCGCACGGGGCCGCGCTCCTGTCGTGTGTCCCGGTGCCCTCTCGGCTTGCCGAGGGGTTCCCTCCCCTCCGGCCTTCAGCGGGCTGG
Organism: Struthidea cinerea; assembly: GCA_013397865.1. Taxonomy (NCBI): domain Eukaryota; kingdom Metazoa; phylum Chordata; class Aves; order Passeriformes; family Corcoracidae; genus Struthidea; species Struthidea cinerea. The sequence goes on along the minus strand of VZTI01000186.1, from coordinate 341,193 downwards.
TGACCATCGCTGTCGTCCTCCTTCTCCCCCTCCTGCCCTTCCATCCCGGCGGAGCGCGGAGCGGGGCAGCCCTGCCGTGTCCCCGCCGTGTGTGTTTCTGTGTGCCTCTGTGTGCCTTTTTCGCCTCTCGGGACCCGTTTTTGTTTGTGTCCTCTGGCTTTGAAGTATTGCATGATGCAAGTGCTAAAATTGGGGACGGCTGGTTTCAGACGGGGAGAGGAGCCAGGAGCCCGCACTGAGAGCGGTCCGGAGACAATACCTGGAGAGGTTCACGGAGATGCCGGAGCAGGGCGCAGTCCTGTCGGTGCTGTGCTGTGCGGTGCGGTGCTGTGCGCGGACACAGAGCCCAGCCAGCACAGCTCTCCTGCCTCCGGGCCCCTCGCAGTGCGGGCTCCTGCTGCCTCTCCCCGTTTGATACCACCCGTCCCCAATTTTAGCATTTTCAGCTGAGGTGGGAGCGGGCTGCCTTGCTCTAGTGATGCGCTTGGTCATTGGGTCATCCCTTCACATTTCTCGGATCAGTGTGAGATTTATCGCATACTTAACCAAACCACAAGTTTTGTAACTCAAGTCTTGGAGGGCAGGAGTGACTGAATTGCAGAGGCTGTGTTTGGGAGGCGTTCCAAGAGCGGGTCTGTCCTACCTCTGCTGGAAAAGACCCATTCAGCATCCAGCCCTGCTGTGCCTAGCGGGGGGAGGTGTCAGAGGGAGCTGTAATGAAGGTAATACTGAATCTGTGGTGTGCTTTTGCTAATTAATACCTTTCTTTTGGCCCAGCAGTTACAGACAGCTCTGAGGAGAAGTGGTGAAGCACCGGTCCATGAATAACTATTCATGCAGTAGCTTTACTTGTCAGACTCAGTGTCACTGACTGCATTAATTTAGCCTTTCCTCTGCAGGGAATTTGCAACACTATTTTAATTTCTTTCATACTTGGAAGGTTATCTTTAAAATCTCCTGAACTAAACAATCTTTAAAAAAAAAACCCCAAACTAATAAACCCCAATCCTAGATAACCATTACTTTCCAATGTTGTGGTGCCACATTGCCTTCTCCTGAAGTGTGTCACATTTTGAAATATATCTATATTAAACTGTCATGAAAGTGTTAGAAGTTTTTGCCTGTTTCTGCTTATACTTTAGCGTACCAGAAACCAGCTCTGTTCCCTCAGTGGGGAATACTGGAGTTTGCAGCTGGAGACTTTGGAAGTAGAATAGAGACCAGGTTCTACCTTGTATATAATTCTGCTTGTTCTTTAGATACTTCTTGGTAGTTTCCCAGGTTTCTTCTGACGATATTGTAAGTGTTTGTTCTCCACACGTCAGTTGATATTACAGGATGACTACTTGATAGTTTTGGAGAGAAATGGGAGGCCTAGGTGGAGCCTTTAAAAAGGGTACAGTATAAACTATAAAATCCAGAAAATGCATTAAATGACAAATCTGCCTTTTGCAGAAGACCCTCTTGGCTTTCAGTTTGTGGAGTAATTCCAGTGTTATGCTAGCAGTAGACACTGCTGGCCAACAGTTACACAAAATAAATAAGGATAGGAAATTGCTTATTGTGTCCTTTCAAAGAAATAACAGTTGAAGTAGAATTTCTAAAATCTGTTTAGTGCTTGCATGGGTAAAGCTGATGGGGTTTGTGGGGGGGCATTCATATTGTTTTGTTTCAGGAAGGGTTTGGATAGTCCCCAAATGATGCACGTTTGTTTTTCAATGCCTCCAAGTGATCTTAATTCATAGGAGACAGCATGATGTCTCTGCTGGTGGGACTTGTGCTTGACTTTGCTCTAGGGCACTCAAACATGGAAGACTTTTCAGCAAAGTGCCTACTGAATGTGAAATAAGTTACCTTGCAGTATTCAGGATGAAATGAGTCTGAACAAAAGCAGCCAGAAGAAGTAGCTTGACTCATTGATACGCAGTCTCTGGAATTTTCCTCTGTGTGGGCTGAAAACCTTCTTATTGTTGGAATGGATCTACTTTGGGTTACAAGCTTCAAACAATTCATTCAAATTATTCATGAAAGGGCTTTCAGATGAAAAACTTGAGAGAGCATAGCAGAAAGCAAAAGGTATGTGCAGACGTGCACTGTGGGACATTGTGTATATAAAACACACTTTTCTACTTAAATCTCTGCTACTGCGTGAGGTGTTCTGTCCAGCCACTAATCCACCTTTTTTTCATGTAAGGGATCTTAAGAAGTTTGTTGAAAGAATGGTTTTGTTTTATGTATAAGGAAGCTGGCTTAATTTACTATTATTTTCAGCCACAGGCCTCAGTCCTGTAAAATGCCAGAATTCCTCCAAAAAAGTAAGAGCAGGTGTATAGAAAATGGGTACAGACCTTTGGTGAGAAACATACTGCTTCCAGACAGGATAACATTCCTTTAGTCTATTGGATAGATGACTCGAATTTCCTTTGCCATAAACTGTTCGCTCTTTATTCACAAATCTTGCAGAAAGAGTTAATAATTTGCTATAATCTTTTCCATTAGTATTTGCAAATGACTTGATGTAGTGCAGTTTTGATGCAATACATCTTGATTTTCTCTGCATGAGGTTCTCCTCGTGATCGGTTTACACGTTGCTGTCACTCCTTTTGTGGAGAAGGGCATGCTATTTTTAGTTTCTTAGGGCTACCAGGCCTTTTTGTGTTGCTGTTTTAAGTAGCTTTAAACTTCATGACTGGTTTTATTAATTGGCATTTAGCTGTGGGACATCAGAACAGTAGTAGGTGGGTGAGCAAAACAAAGATATCTTAAAATACCTCTCTTCAGTGTATTTGCAGACACTGAGAAGTGCTTCTGGTTTGGGTGTATTTTATTGAAGCCATTACTTTTTAGTAAAGGGGAAGTACTTTGGCAAAGTCTTACAGATGAGTTTAGAGGTAAATACTTGATTTCTGGGAGAAGTGAGCTGGCCTGGGTCTTAAAACTTGAAGGTTAAGGTGTTTATTGATGTTGTTGCTATTAAAGATAGCTGGAGCCTCAGAGCATGCTGTTTCCCCTCTCTTACTATATTTCTGATGCCTAATGAGTTGCTTTAGCCAAATATTACCTCTCCTCTTCACATGTGGGACATGTGAACAGGCATTATTGTAATTGCTGTTCTGGGTCTAAGGAGCTTGAGTTAATTAACTGTTGTTTATAATCACAGGCTTCAGTCCTGTAAAGTGCTAGACTTCCTCAAGAAACCCAATGGCTCTGCTGTACTCTTTATTCTTATAGTGGCTGCTGGTGCTCTTGGGTAAATTGTGCAGACATAATAGATTTTTTTTCTATTTGATATTTTCTCCTTCATCCCTTCTTCATTCCCATCCCTTGATTTCAAAGGTGCTTTTCCAAATCGTCATGAAGAACTTGTGTTGCAAGTTCCTCAGACGTATTTGTAATAACGATAATAGAGTCTGCGATGGCAGCCTGGCATCACAGGTGTTCTGGCAGCAGTAGCCTGGTTATTCAGCCTCTTAGCTGTCAGACAAAGTGTTCTATTTACAGAGGCTATTTGTTTGTTTACAGGACTTTCTGAAAGCATTCTGCTATTTTAAATCACATCATATCTATCTTTTCAGAGGGTTTTTTTGTGTGATTGTAATGCATTGTTTTAAAGATGTGGACCAAAAAGGCAATAGAGAGTGATGAAATACTAAAATAGTTATGTTTGGGCTTTGGTCTTTTGCGTACTTGTACAGAGAAAAGTTGGATGTCTTGTGTTTTCAGATGGATAAAGCAACTGCCTGAGTTCGTGATTGGTTCTCATGCTTTGGGAAGAATTTTCCAAAACATATTTCTTCCCTCTAAAGTGGTTAAGGGTGCAGCATCTGCTTCCAAGTGCAGTCCATTTGTATATCTTTGGAGTCCTTTCTTGGTGTAAGTTTTCCATCTTTTCGTCTTGGTGGGACCTCAGAAGAGAACAGGGTTAGGGTGACCAATCCTCGTGCAAAAGCTAGTGAAACTGGTTTGTGTACGAATTCATTATCCTGGCAAAACAGTATGGAAGAGACCACACTATTTTTAGAAATTGCTTGTTTCAACAATATGTAATTTCCAGAGATTTAAAAAAAATGAGTAGTCCTCCAAATCTCCTTGCATGAAATAGCCTTAGTCTATTGGATCAGTTTTCTGCTAATTTTTAGTGCAGTATCCTATATTTTGGCCAGTTTCCAGTAGGTTCCTATCTCATTGGCAACAAATTGCTGCTTTTAATGAAATTAAGTTGGAATACTGATTATCTACACATTCTGCTACAGCTGTCTCTGTAATTTACAGATCACAAGATGTTGCATTACCATTAATCTGCTAGGCTGTAACCCAGGAGAAAGAAAACTGTTTTAGATGCTTAAATATTCATTGGAGAAGGGACTGGAGACCAGGTACCCTCCGTAACTGCTTAAGTCCTGAGCCTTTCAGGTCAGTGAATATTTAAATACCATGTAGGTAAGGGAGTATTTTCTGTAGGAGGTCCTAGAAGTGGGTCACCCAAACACTTTAATGTACCCTTGAGAGGTGGAATGAGTTTGGGTCCTGCTGGGCAACACAGAGATCTGGGACCAAGTCTGTTATGTCCTGAGGCTCCTGGATAGCAAAGAGCAGCACAACTGCATAATCTATCTTCCTTCTCTTCCTTAGTGGTCTTGGGAGAAATTTGAATTTTCCTTCCATTTGGTTTTGTCAAAACACCTGAAATGTGGCTACTTGTTCCAATCTGTCCCTTGTTTGATCCTAAATAGATTTTTTTTTTTAACAGGTTTTGTTTCACTGCTTCTTTGCTTCAGCAATTGAACTGAGAATTTAGTTATTCTCATAGTTTTAGTATTAGTCTTTCATGGATTAATGGCATGCAAAAGAAATCTTTCCATATGTTACCTTCTCTGAGATGAGTTCTTTGAAGAGAATTTTTTTCATTATACTGAGAAAGAAACTTACCCTGTAGTTTTTTCACTAGGTGAATTAACCCGGGTTAAAAATGAATCTGTTAAATACTGAGCTGTAGGGGTTTGGTAACTTTACAGGTTACTCTGGTAGGGGGCTCTGATCCATTCTTGAGCGGGAAGGTAAAGCTCTTTCAGACTGGTAGCCCAAATTGACTTTTACTGAGTGTTTTCTTTTTTTAATACTGTGAGTGGGTGTGAGTTTAGCATGTGTGTTGAGGGGAAAAGGATGGCAAACTAAACTCACCTCTTGGCCAGACTTTAGTTTAAGAAATGAGTTCTGGTTAGACTGCAGGAACCTTTTAATTTATCCGTGCACACAGATACATAAAAATTGCATAAAGAGTATATATAGGTATTTACATGTATGTGCATGTATACATTGTCTTTGGTTTTTTTCACTGAGGCTTGAAGGGCTCTTTTGATGAGGCTTCTGCCTAATTGTCATTTCTAAGTCTTGAAACTAGATCTTTTAAACCAAAAAAGGTTTTCCTTGGTTTTCATTATGTTCATTTAGTCAAGGTTCATTTCAGAGAGAGAAATAAGAGAAAGTGTCCTGTGCTGGTCGTAAATCCCAGTGGAACTCCTGTTGTTGCTTGTTAGGTCTTAACAATGTTCCCTAGGTAGGCCTCATTCTAAAATGTGAAGAATCTATGCAATAATAATCATAAAAAGAATTTTTACTAGTAGTGGCTTTCTTTACAATCAGTCTAATTTAACAGCCTGATTTTGTTTTTCTGAGAGCCAAAGCAAGTGTGCATAAACACTTTGGATTAGACTGAATGCATGTGTCTATAATGATGATTAAAAACCCAACAAATCCTTGCCTCCAAAACACAGTCCTTGTCTTTTTAGCCTTGGGGGGAATGGCTTTTTAACTATTGTTTGAAGTCTATTGAAGCTATAGCTTTGAAGAGATGTTGAAAATATCAGTGACCTTGGAACTTAAACATTTATAATTCAATTTAGATTTAATTCCTTTATCTAAGAAAGCTGTGATTCTTAATGAGTATTTTTATACCAAATACTCTGTAAAGAGGAACCTACTTTTCAAGCTGCTAATGAAGATGCAAACCCTCTGCTTTGGCCATGGCATAATATTGTTTGCAAATATTGAGAGTAGGATGCAGACAAAGACTTTAAATTCACTTTAGGACCTAGACTAGGATTGGTCTCATTTAAGAATGTCATGGCTTTAGGTTTTTTGTGTAAAAGTGATGTGAGCAATGCTGATTCCCTCAAATCATGCTGCTGTTGTACGTCTGTTTCAAGCTAATGGCAATATTCAAGAATGACACCAGTCTGTGCAAGCATTGAATCAATTTAGTTGGGTTGGGTTTGTTTACACTGTTTCTGAAGTCGGTTTTGTTGTTGTTGTGGGGTTTTTTCTTTTTTTTTCCCTAGGAGAGAGAGCTGTTTTTCATAGTCTGGGATGTTAATTGTTTCTAGTTGCTAAAGACCTGGAGTAGCTTGCAGTCACTAACACCATGTAGAAATTTTTAGGTTTTATGTGGAAACTCCTTTACTTTTTTCTTCCCCCTTCTTTTTTCCTCTTGATCCTTTACCTGTTAAAATAGATATTATATGTATAGTGAAAGAAATGATCAATGCTTTGTACCATCTACTGCCTACTTCTAATGCATTTCATCAGTGCAGGCTTGCTTTGGTGTAGTATTTGTCTTTTGTCACACACTGTACCTGTGGCAAGGTGAGTGGTTTGTTCGAGGCCTGAAAGGGAATTGTATCAGGATTGTAACAAGGGTTCTCAGCTGTGGTTTGTACTTGTGACATGGTATTATTTTTTTTTTTTTCCCTGTATTTGAGGTTATTAAACAAATATGTAAAGTCTAAGGCCCTCTTTGGTCATGGTAACTGAAGGGTAAAATCTGCACGGCCCTATTTTTACCAAAGGGTGGAATGTGACCTGCCTGTCCTTTGTCATAGCTGGTCAACAAGATGGAAGAAGTAAGAGTTGAGTTTTCAGATTTGATAGTTCAAAATAACACTAGCAAAATTTGTAAGCTGAAGTTGTCTGAAAAATAAATTAACACCTAAAATATTTACCACTTCTGAGTTTTCTTCTCAGCAGGATAATACTTGAAAGCATAGCCCAGAAAATGTGGACGTGGCATGTGATGCATGTTTCATCTTCACTTTAAAAAGTGGAGAGAATTGAAAGTATTTTTTTCTTCATGTTTTTGCATCTAAGTGCATCTAATGACCTGGTGATCTTTTTTTTTTCCTAGGTATACGAAGCTTGGCTATGCAGGAAATACAGAACCTCAGTTCATTATCCCATCATGTGAGTTGATTTTTCTGTCCCTCCAAATTGTAATATACACTGCTGTCACTGAGCACTTCCAGGATTAAATGACGTGCTTCCAACTCCCAACTCAGCCGTCGTCGTCCCTTGTCCATCTGGGAAGTGATATTCATCGTGTTAGCATCTTTGGCTGGAGTGTAGCTAAACAGAGCTCCTTGTTTGCAGTTAGCTTGGACTGTTGCTCATTAAACCAGGTCTTGGTTGCTATGACAAAGATGAAGAGAGCTCCAGTCCAATTTCCTTTTTATCTCCATTATTTTTCTGCCAGGACTCTAGAGTAGACAGAATGCAATTTACCTCCTGTCTACCTGACACCATGGTTACAGCCTGGATAATCTGGGGAAGGCTTCCAATCAAATTAAGTACTAAAGTGCAGGTGGTGTCTGCCTTATTTACATTGTCTGGGACTGTAGGCAGTTTAATATTCAAAAAAGTTGTTCGTATTAGAAAATGTTCCTTTTGGGTGTGTGTTTACCAATTAAAATGTTCTTGCACATTTACCATGCTTTTGTTGAACAGATTTACTCTTTAATTTTTTTTGTGTGTTAAACTTGTTTAAAATGTTATACTCTTCTGGTGTTCTTGATTTTAATTGACATCTTAATAGTTTTTCTGAAATGCTATATAGATTTAGCAATAGTAGCACTATGTATTTACATCTATGATGGCATCTGTTACATCCATTTATGTTAAACACTGCTTTTTACTTTTTGTAAACTTTGCCAATTCACTACTTATTAATGCATCTAGACTACCTTGTAGCTACTCATGGTAGAAAGCATAAAGATAAGGAAATTATCAAGGTAATTGGTGGCTGAAGAAGTGAAGAGGACACATGTTCTTCACCAGCTGTAGCTGCAGTACAGTCTCACTATTTTAAGTATTGTAAAATTTCAAACCTAAACTACTGGTAAAGATTTAAATGTCTTATGTTAAAGAAGTGGGATAGCAGGGACTTCCTGTGAATTTGCTATAAATCCTGTTTTATACAGCTGTAAACCTGTTGGGGTGTAGATGTTTTTCCAAAAGAATGGTTTGCCTGTGAGTCATTTTTTGATGCTAGTAATATTTGTGGATGATGCCTGCTTACTCTGCATTTTCTGCTGTATGTTATTTAGATCCTGATTATGACGTATTTAAAAAAACCCTATATAAATAAGGTTACATTTTAGTAGTACTTCATTCCATTTTTATTTTTAGCTTGCCCCAGATTTGATTTTTGCTGTCTCATCTTCTTGCCTATAGCAGCCATCATCTAATAATTTTAGTGGTAGTTGCAGGCTGCTAATGGGAAGCATAAGTGTCTCCAAAGATTTCTCTGTAGCACTGCAAATTGATTTCTCCCCTCCCTCCTTCCGTTTTCTCACCAACCAGGATAATGACTCCAATACTTATTTTTGAATACACAGTTTATTTTCTTCTTCTCCTGTAATCTTCTTTATTCTAGAGTTAGAACTCAGAAAATTGTGTTGCTTACTGGAATGCTGTGCTTTTACAAGTTTAGTGACTGCTGTAGTCTGTTACAGAAAGCATTTTCAATATTTTCTGTGAACTATTATTTACATTAATGAGTGATGGGTGACCAGAATGCTGCAGGATACAGTAAGAATGAACCCAGCCATATTGGCTTGTTGGTAGATCACTTACATGATTTTTACTTTTTATATCCCAATTTTTATTTCTGGAAAAGAATCCTTAAGTAAATAAATATTCATCATTTGTTATTTAGCTGTTTTAATTTTTTTTTAATTTGTTTTTTGGGTTTATTTTAAGGTATTGCAATCCGAGAGTCAGCCAAAGTGGGGGACCAGGCTCAGAGGAGGGTAATGAAAGGTGTTGATGATCTGGACTTTTTCATAGGAGATGAAGCCATAGATAAACCTACCTATGCTACAAAGGTGAGCATTCAGGAGACCTAGACAGCTTTTCCCAAGTCTCACATTTTTATGATAAAATGTTCTAGGACTTTTGGATAGCCATTCAAAACACATTTGCTTAAGTATTTTTATTGCTTTTTAAAAACTGCATGATTTGGTTCATGGCTTTACCCTTTTTTAGATATCTGTTTTACTAGTGCTGTCTTGTGTGGTTGGTGTTTGTGTAAATATTCATTGATACAGTGCAGCTGTTCAGTTTTCAAAATTCTGAGCTATTAAAATAGTCATACACACTGAATTTTTAAATTCTTGCTAAAAGTGTACCCTTTTAACATGGCATACGAACTGGGAAATGTGTTGGATACTTTTGCTTCAGGGAATGTCACAATTGTTTTGTGAAGGGCTGTCTTCAATGCAGCTTTTCTGTGAATCATATTTTCCATACCCTAGTAAAGGACTTCTTGTACTTACAAAGCGTTACTGGCTTATGAACTGTGTGGAAAAAATCATATTTTATACATTCTTCTGTGTTACTTAAATGTCAGCTGTGTTCTTAACATGGAACTAAAGGTAAACATCACCCCTGCCAGAAATTTTCGTTTAAAAATATATAGTCTATATGGTCTTTATTTCTTCTTATAATATGGAAAGGCATATTGAAGCCAAGTACGATTCTCAACTTTATAAGTGATAAAATTCATACAAAAAGAGCTTAAAACACAGCTCTGCAACAGACTTAGAGGAATAGAGTCTGGATTCTGGCTACTAGTCCTGCAAGGTAGAATTTGGCTTGGAAGTACGTGGGAGCAGGAGGTAACTTTGATTGTGCCTCTAAATTAAAGTCAGGATGGAGGGTTTGATGAGATACCTGTGAGATGAGGTGTTGGACTGTTCTGTTCTGGGTTTGTTTGTCCTTGCATGATCCAGTGCTGACAAGTTTTCCTGTTGCAGTGGCCTATCCGACATGGTATTGTTGAAGACTGGGACCTCATGGAGAGGTTCATGGAGCAGGTCATTTTTAAGTACCTTCGAGCTGAGCCTGAGGATCATTATTTTTTAATGGTGAGTTAATGAGATCTGGTAAGGAAATTTTGTAAGAGGAAAACCAAATACCATTCCAAGCACAAGTAGCTCTGCTGGAGGATTTTTCTCTGTATGTCTTATTTGAGCTGTGAGAGGGTTCGGGTTGGGAGGAGAAAACCAATCTTTAAAGCTGCATTATAACTACATTCTGTTCATTTTGTGATGCAGGCTACTTCAGGTCAGCTGTTGCTTTTGAAAAGCTTCAAACATTGTTTAAATTCTGTTTGAAATTTTCTATTTTGAGTGCACTGAGGATTTTAAAAGTTTGATTACCATACCAAGCTAATCAAGGCAGGATCCTGTTGAGGTGCTTTTTCAAAACTCTTTTGTTTTTGCAGACAGAGCCTCCACTGAACACACCAGAAAACAGAGAATATCTTGCAGAAATCATGTTTGAATCATTTAATATCCCAGGACTTTACATTGCTGTGCAGGTGAACAAAGTGAATGTGTTCTTCTAAAGTACAGTGTAACTGCAGTGTTTTGGCCTTTTGTAGGTACATGTCTAAAATGTTTGAAACAGTGTTTTTTGAGAGTGTAAATTGGCACACTCTGCCTGCTTCTAAATATAAACTCTCTGTGCTGTAGGCAGTGTTGGCCTTAGCTGCCTCCTGGACGTCACGGCAGGTCGGGGAGCGGACTCTGACCGGAATTGTCATCGATAGTGGTGATGGAGTGACCCACGTAATCCCCGTGGTAAGCAGTAGGATGCACTTTGAAATCAGCAGTGGTTTGTACAAGGACAGGGTTGGTTTACGACAGATTGAAATAAGAAGTGTCAAATGAAACTTTACTTTTAAATTTTTCGTGGTGTTTGGGACTTTTTTCCTTGAAAAAGTATGTATTTCATTATGTGAACTTTATTATGTAATAATTTAGGTTGCAGGCTACAGGAAGGTCACAGTAAGGAGCCATCAATCCATCTTTCAAAAGGCTATTTCTGTATAAAACCCTACCTTCCATTACTGTGATGCCTCAATTCTCTTTAATATCAAAAATTATCATGGGTTTATGTCTCCTGCGTGCCACCAGTGTCTGACAAGAAATGTCCTAACTTTTTTTACATCCTGCATTTTGATAGTTTAATATATCTGGTAATGTGTGCTTTTTATATGATTTATTGTATATTGTTGTTTCCACTCTGCTTGTGTGGAAACAACTATAAACTTGTGTAAATACCTGTTCGGATACATGGTTGATCTCATCAGTTTGGTTACGTGAGGATGCTAAAAATGCAGAGCGATCTGTGCATACTGATACCTGTTGATGTAGTTTTGTGTGGTTTTGTGTGGTTTTGAACCATACAGTGTCCTTGAATGATCAGGTATTTTGGAAATGAAAATTGGATTCCCTTTAACTTCATCTTGCATTGGTGTAAACCTGGTCTTGTCAGTATTTTTATCATATGGGCAGTGCTGTGAGCAAACAGCATTTACTATGTGAAACTCTGAAAAGTGTAAAAAAAGGAAGGGAAGAAGTAATGTGGCTCAGCAATACCAGTACTTTCAGTAAATGCATCCTAAAAAAAATTCAGCAAGTAGTTTTTTTCATTTTTGTTGTGCTTATTGTTAGATACTACTTAATTTATTTTTTCTTGTCTGAGAAATTTAATAAATTTTATACTTTTTTCTATTCATTTTTCACTCTCAAAGAGAACACAGGTAGTCTGTTTATCATGTTTGCTTTTCTGATGATGCCTTAAAGGAACCATCTTATCTGACTAATGTGTACAAGGCCATTTATCACTTGTGTATCTATTAGGTAGTCCTTATCTGTTTCTGTGTGGTAATCAAGGTCTTTAAATAAAAATGATACCCACTTTGCAGTGGGGTGCACATTTTTAGAGTGATTTTACAGTTTCAAGATTTTACTTTCAATAGAAAATCATGTTATAAAAAATGATTGTTAGTTATTGATACACAGTAAGTTTTCCCCTTAAATATGTTTTTTCCTCTCCTCCTACATAGGCAGAAGGCTATGTAATTGGAAGTTGCATCAAACATATTCCTATTGCAGGTAGAGATATTACTTACTTTATTCAACAGCTTCTAAGGGAAAGGGAGGTAGGAATTCCTCCTGAACAATCTCTGGAGACAGCAAAAGCCATAAAGGTACACCCTCCTTTATCTCTTAATAAATATATAATAAATCTCCATGAGCTAATTTTTTGGCTCTAGCAAGTTGCCAGTGGCTCTCTTAAAAATGCAAATGTAGGCAGTGTATTATAATTACACCAGCTTCTGGTGGTTTATCCAATCAAGTGTGGGGAAAAGAGAAGGAGGAAGAAAATATTCATGCTAGACGGTTTGGAGTATGTTCTGCAGATTAAATCAGCATTTAAACTTTGGAGCTGCTTAAAATTTGCTTTGTAATAGAATTTTAAAAAAAAATAGCAGTGATTGTGTGAGTCTGATCTTGCAGTGAAAGCTTGCCCTTGAACTTCTTTATTGTCCCAGACCTGCTGTTGGTGATGTTTTCATTTTGAGAGAGGCAAGTGTAGCTGAGTCAGCATGTGCAGCCCTTTGGGAGCAAATGGGGCTCGTGCCTTGTCTTGTGGGGTCGAGGCTTCAGTAGTCATGGGGGTGAGAAAGTCCCTCCAGTAGCTCCAGCTGTAAAAATGCTCACATTTTTGATTATGTTGCACTTCAATTCACTGATGTACTAATTATTCCGGCTGTTTGTAATCCGTGGTGTTTCCTAACAGGAGAAGTACTGTTACATTTGCCCCGACATAGTGAAGGAGTTTGCCAAGTACGACGGAGACTCTCGCAAGTGGATCAAACAATACACGGGCATCAACGCTATCAACAAAACCAAGTTCGTTATAGACGTCGGTTACGAGAGGTTCCTCGGACCCGAAATCTTCTTTCATCCCGAGGTGAGAGCAGGGAATAGCTGTGCTAAATTGTGCCATTCCCGGTGTCTGGGCGCCATCCCGTGGCAGTGAGGGGCCAGTGAGTCTCCTGAACAAGGTGCACGCACAGGTGACTTCAGCACAGCAGAGAAGTGTTTTTCTGATGTCCAGTCTAACGCTTAAAACATCTTGTTCTGTTCCTTTAAAGGCAGTCTGAACTTGAGAAGAAGTTGTTTGAATTCACGTTTTTATACAGTATTTTCCTCTTTCTTTCAGTGTCAGTTTAAACAAGTCTTCCTTTATACTTTGCTACCAATCCCTTTGGGCACTACTCAGCATTGCGTTGATGATATTCTAAATATTGGATGCAGACTTTTGATATTGAGTCAGTTCATAAGGCATGGATGATAAATTTATCCTTGAAGGAAGTCCACTGAAATCTCCGTTGGTGTGGTCATAAGTAGGATGTACAATTCTGGGAAAGATTACTGTACCTCATCTGTCTGATTTTTGGTAGTTCAGTCTGAGTGAGTTTCAGGATATTGTGGAGAGGAAGGAGTCAAGTTTTAATACAGTGCTCTCCATTCCTGCACATGTGGTTGAATTTATGCAGGCACCCATAGTCTGTAATACTGTTAAAAACTTTTATTAAAATCCACATTAACACTGGTGAAGTTTCCCTTTTTCTACTGTCCTCTTTGGAAGAATATTAAGAAGCTTCTCTGTTACCTTTTGTCTAAATTTGAGCTTTAATCTTCTGTGTTCAGTTTGTAGCCATCTGATCTTCTGCCAATATTTAATCTCTGGGTTAAATAGTTTTTCTTTCCTGCTGTTTACCCATGTGATTTAACAGAGAAGTTAACAGAGAAGCATTGAATCCCATGTCAGGCATCATTTTAAGAGCTCCTCTTTCCATACTCTCTGAAAAGACTGTTGGGAACAGGATGAAGGACCAATTTCCATTTTTTTCATTTCTTGATAGTTTCTTTACTCTCTATTGAAAAAAAAACACCTGAACCTGAACTGACTTCCTAGACAAGAAAAACATAGTAGATGATGTGTACAGCATCCAAAGAGAATTCCTTGTTGTGTTTCATTAACTCCTCACTTGAAAGGGTATCAGCTTAGCTAAGTAAAAGCTGCCTTTGGTAAAGCTGTCTTGTAATGTTTTCCTATTTTCAGTTTACAGAATTTGTTCTGAAGTCTTTAATACTGCTGAAGTTAGGTCTTGGGGTTTGTGGTTATCCAGATTATTTCTCCACTTTTTAAATTAGATATTTTATTTGCTGTTCTCCAACCATATTGTACTGGCTAGCAGACTGCAATTTTACATTCACTTCTCTTGTCTCTCTTCTGGGATGATGTTACACCCTACCTCTCATTTCTACTTATTCCTTTTTCCCTGCTGTTATATCAAAATCTTTGTGGAGAGCTCAGGAGTTTTCAGGCTGCAGCTCATTCAGATGAGAACTCTGTGTGCAGCAGCACGGCTGCTTCTCTTTTGATTTACGTGGCTTCATGTTTTTGCTTCTTGCATGATTAATTCTTACTGTGGAAGTTAACTTGAATTCTTGGGGAGTGCCCCCATCATTCTTAGGGCTCCTGAGCTCCAAACCAACTTCCTTTGCTCATTTTCTCTCAGTTCAGTGTATTCTTGTCATGTTTGACTGTTGTTATTTGTTCATCCAGGTAGACACCTCATCTTGCTTTGAATGTAAATCCCACGTACTTCTACCCCTTTGGAAAGCCTATAGTATATCTAAAATAATATATTATTATGTATTGGTAATTAATTTATTTTTTCAGAGTTTAACCTCTGAAAGGAAAAAAACCCTGGGTTATTATCAGTTCTTTTCTTTAAAGCTTATGTTAAGTTTTAAGTGGAAAATTGCCACGAAACTGTTTTCTAGCATTAGCAGCTCTTGACTCTCTAGTATTTATAAATGCAGAAATTCACATTAGCACTGTATTGATGTTTGCATTGGTGGGGGCTTTCACTCAAAACCTTAGACTATTTATGCTTTTTTGAACATTAGATACTTCCTGGGATTGGGAAAAAAATGTAACTTTTTGGTTGGAGTTTAACTGAAGTATTTTAGTAGCATTAAATTTTTTTTACAGGGAAACATTCTGATTTGCACACTGGTATTTTTTATCTCACTTGAAAGGAAAGGCAGGATCACAGTGCACAGTAACAGTGTGTTTAATATTGCAGGAGAGCTCAAACTCATGTCACAGGCAATAAAAGGCCCATAGTGCATAAATTGTAAACAGTGAATTTCTGACCAAGGATGAGAATCTGAGTTTCTCAGCAGAAAAAGAAATTCTCATTTCCCTTGTAGAGAAGTGTTTGTTTTAATGTAGAATAAGTGGTGAGCAAGACTTGAAACTCCCACTTGTCCCCTATTACAAAATCTCTCCACGGTCTTATTTCTGCCTTTTTTTTCCTGTGTTCTTTGGATGAAAAATCTAATGCCTGTTCTGTTTCATTTTAGTTCGCTAACCCTGATTTCATGGAATCCATTTCGGATGTAGTGGATGAAGTTATACAGAACTGTCCCATTGATGTCCGGCGTCCATTATATAAGGTATGGCCTTTCTCTTGTGAGATTCATGTAATTTATTTGAAGACTAAATGCCAGCATCATGATCAGAAGCATATACATGGATACCATGTCCTCCACGATGAGAAATGTGAACTTTGTATAGGAATTAAATGAAGTGCCACTTCTGAATGCCACTAGATATTTGCTGGTTTTTTAGTTTTGAAAGAAAAATGCCTGTAAAGGCTTGATACTTATGTAAGTATTGTCCCTGAGGAACCGAGGCACAGGGGTGTTATTTGTATCCGACATTTGTAATGTGAATTCTCATGCATTAAGGACTTTATGTTTTGCCCATTTTAAGGGTTATACTGTGGTCTTACCCCTCTCACTCCCCTCCTTCCCCTGCTTTATTAAGTAGTGGTTTCAAATATTTTTTTTTTGTAGTCTTGCCTTGTACCTGCCCGTTGTCTGCAGTTTTAGTCAGTGTTGAATCACTTATAATGTACATGAAAACTGAAAATATTTCAGGAGACAACAGTTAGGCCAGCTTAAACCTGCCTAAGGTGTAGTCCAAAGTACTTGCAGTCCCTGATTTTTTAAGGAGTGAAAAGTAAGGTACTGACATGCATAGTCCATGGCAAGCTCTGTATTGGCAGCACATCCCATGGTTCCCAATTCTCTGCTTGAGCAGGAGCAGCACCATTTTGGAAATAACAGCAAAAAGCAATAGCACACGGAGATTTGCCTGCTCATGTAAAAGGTGGTAGTGTTCCTCACCTGTTAGAATGAGCATTAACTTCCAACTAAGTCATGGCTCAGGGTAATTTGTAACTATTAGAATTTTTCAGTCTCTTCTCTTTGCCTGGTAAGCAGCCTCTGTAATCTGGAACAAGATGTAACACTCCAGAGCAGATCTATGGGGCAGGATAAAAGGGGTAGTTAAACTACTTAACAGGCTCATATGTGAGTTCTGCAGTAGATGTCTTCAGTGGCCTCAAGCTTAGGTAGCAGAAGGGTTTAGGAGCCCCTTAGTGTGTGGTTGTGCTTAGGGTCTCTGCTTTTTACCTGAAAGACCAAAGCTTCCTCACAGCAGCAGATTCTTTGCTTGGTAGGGTAGGGCTTGGTACTGACTTAGAAAGTGGTGTTTAAAATTCCAGGCTGTTACTTTTGCCTCATCATAATCAGCAGACAAATAACTTTCCCTTGGCTTGGCACTGATTGAGACTTTGTTTCTCCTTTTTCTGTTTTTCATTATACTTGGTTAATTAAAATAATGTTTCACAATTACCTGTTGAATGTACTGAGAGATGTAAGTAGCTATTAGTGGTGATAGTTGCTATCTTCTTTAAGCAAGGTCACTTCAAAGGGATGAGCATCTCTTGTTCTCATTGTTTAAAGCAGTGTATGGGTGCAGAAATATTTCACTCATACTTTCTCTCTGGGGTTTATCAGTTTCTCTTGCCCATGGTGCTGAGTGGTGGCCAGCCAAGGCCCTGTGCTTTGGAGCTGAGTTTCCATCAAATGTATTTGGATTCTTCCTGAGTGTTCCTGCAGAAAATACCTAAGTACCTAATACCCTTCTTGCAGACTTTATGTGGTATGCAGCCTTTGAGTCATTGTTCCACAACCCATCTTTTGATGTCCTGTGGTATTTGAGTTTCACTGGCAGGATCCCTGTTTCCTAATCTCATCAACGTCTCTCTCACAAGGCCAGTTATCTTACCTCACGTTTGGGCCAGCAGAACCTTGATGAGACTTCTTTAGCCAGATCTGTGGCAACCCACTCTTAAGGGGAGGAAAGCATCTAAGCTTCATAAATGCTCATTGGTCAAAAGGAATGACAAAAGTCAGAGGATCTGAAAGTTTTACTAATAAATTACATACATGGCATAGAAATCGGTCTGTTAGTTTCTGACCTACTGTATAAGCACACAGCAGTAGGTTTTGGGTGAAGGGGTGGAGTGAAAGGAAAAAGAAGAATTAAAGAGGGAGGGATGATTTAAAGAGAGAAAGAAAAAGGGAGCACCAGTCCTGGTTTCAGCATCAATCCAGCTGCGTCAGTCTGGCCAATGACACGTCCAGGGTCTTGGGGGCACCCCCCAGGCTTGGGGTGGGGGTATCTTTTTATGGACAGGTTTGTCTGCCCCAAATACAGGTTTCTTGCTTTCCATGTAAATTAGTTACCATGTGCAGTCTGTTCTTTCAGGCCTTTCTGGAAATGGGTTGGAGGGCTTTGCGGGCCTTTGGTGGTAGTAATCCCGCCCTATAGTCCATGCTCACTTCCTCCCTCTCATTCCTTGTACTGTGTTGTTGTTCTTTCTCATGGACAAATGCCCTATATCTGCCTGGCCCCTCTTCTCCAGCCAAATCCTTTTCTTCCTCACAGTGTGTTAATACCATTAGTCCCTGGTTATTACCAGCAATTCTTGTCTGTTATTACCAACAGACATCGGCTGGCTCCACAACCGTCTGGTTATTGGTGTTTGAGACATACACAGGAGCCCCTTACTTTCTGGGAATTGGGAGCTCAAAAGGATCTCAGTTTGGACTGCTGTTCACAGGATCAGTAGAGAGTGGGCTTTAATTATAGTTGTTTTCCATCCTGGCCACAATTTGAGGTGGTAAGTTTCTTTGAAAGTTCAGTAACAGAAATATTATTTCACTTGAGTTGTTACTCAGGCAAGGAGAATAAGTTTGCAAGGCTGTTTGTTAACAAACACCTCTCACTGAACACCTGGGAACAGACAGTGTTTCTCTTAAGCTCAAGAAGGGCTTAGGCCAAGTGCAGTTTGTCAGGGCTGAGGCCTAATGAGCTGTCTCAGATCCTAGTGGGGCCTGGGGTGGGGGGGGGATGCACCCCCAAAAATCCATCCCACAACTGAAGTCAACTTCTCTGTGCTTCCACAAGATCCCATAACCTGCGGCCATTCAATACCAAGCATGTTTAAGTGTTCATGATTCAGGTCATGCTGAATCAAATGACAGCATCCTTGACCTTAAACTTTCAAGCCAACTGCTCAAGTTGAAAACACTGCATGAGGTGGGGACTGTAGGGTATTGGCAAGCGTGGTGTTATATTTTTGATGAATTATCCAGGTTCTCCATGGAAACGCAGCTGCACAGAGAGAGGATTTTGACAATATTGGCTCTTTTCCTTGGAGAAGGTGACTTCTTAGCTGGGTGTGCAGCTGTTGTGGACTCTCTCAAAACGAAAACTTAGTGAAATAGTGAAGTTGAGCCCGTTGGTGCAATTAGGACTTGGACTTCACTTGTCATGTCAGGGTTCACTCAGCAAGTTAAACTGCCCAGCTCACAAGGGCCCATCCTCTAAGACTGAAGAGGTCCCGGGTGCAGGAGGATAATGGGGTGGTAAAAACTCCCTGACATCACTTCTGACTTCAGCTGCTGATAAATAGAACCACTTGGTGTGAGAGCAGCTCCAGCTGCACAGCGTGGTGGGTAGATGGCACTGTTTGACTGGCTTTGCTGATCTGTGCTCCAGCACCACGGAAATTCCCTGTTACTGACCCAGAGCAGAGTGGGGAGGCTCTGGGGGTTTGGGAAGGGTGGAGAGGCTGCCAGGCCATGGGGTCTGCTGGCACCATGACAGGACATGGGAAAGGAATGGCATTCCTGCTGTATTCCTGCAGCATTCAAGTGGAAGCCCCAAGTGATTAACTCTGTCACTGCAGCACAGGAGTACTGAGGAGAAGCCCTGCTTATTCCTATCACAGCTGTAAATAAATTTATAAGATTACTCCTGCTAGTTGGTTTAACAATGGCTCAGTGCATCTGCAGGATTTTCTGGTTCCTTTTGTGTCTGAGGCATATTTCTGCAAAATGGCACAACCATAAGTCATGCTGAAATTTCTTGCTATTACTTGAAATGTGAAATGAACATTAAAAATCATGATTTTAAGGAAAAAGAAATGGTTTCTTTATCATTAGAAGTAAATGTATTCGAAAAATAGTGTTTCTCACAATAAATTTACTTCTTTGTATTATATTTGTTGTTTGGTATGAAAGGTATTTATTCTTATACTTTCCATACTATGTTGGCAAATAGTGCCCTGTTTTAACCAAATTAACAGAAACATGTAGCTTAATTGATTCACTTGCTAATGAAGTGCTTGGCTTCAGCTTGTGAACCTTCCTGGTTTTACCCATAATAATTTTTATTAACAGTCATATATTGATCTCATTACATGTTTCTGGTGGTCTGGTTGTGTCATGTTAACTTTAATTTAGGCTGTCAGTTGGAAAGAAGGGAAAATGGGATGTGTTGTTCTTACTTGCCAGAAAAGCAGGGGATGCTTTTCAGCTTGGTGCTGCAAAGTCTGATGTGTCCAGCTGAGAGTGTGCTCACAACACTGTGCAGTGTGACCATGCACAAACCAGTTCAGCACCTCGTGTTTGGTAGTGCTGAGTTCTTCAGGAGCCAGTTTCACTCTTTGGGATTTTTATGTGAGCTTGATTTAGTCAGAGATCTCTGTTGCAGGAGCTGGGTTGCTTTGTTGGGTAATTTCATATCTCTGCAGTGTTACATTGTACAGGCGTAATACCAGACATGGTACAATGAGAAGCTCAGTACCACGTAGCTCATAAGAGAAGCAAAAGGTACAGATGAGAAGGGAGAAATTTCCTCTCGTCTGAGATGATCTCGGTGATCTTAGAGGTCTTTTCCACCCTTAATGATTCTGTGATTGGTATCCACTCTCCGGGTCTCCTTCAAGAAATAGCCTACTTTCATTTATTTGCTTGTTGCAGTTAACTTTTTCAGGTGTGTGGAAGGGCTTCATCCCTCTCTGCTAAGGGAACTCATTCGAAACAACTTTAAATGTGCAGCCAGTTAGCTTTAAAAGTGAAAACCAGCTGGAGGTTCTTTCCATCAGCAGGTATGATAATTGGTGTTAGCTGAGAAACATGGGGCTCCTCGGAGCTGTTAAACCAGCTGAAGTGTGTTTGAGCAGAGAAAGATCAGAAGAGGTCTTCTTTAAAGGAATCAGCTGGAAACAGATACTTAAAGCCTAACTTCTTTGATGTCTTTTTCTGGGAGGCCAGAGGATTCCTTGATAGGCTGAAAACCCAAACATCTCGAGTAAGCTTTCTCCACAGACATATTTAGCATGCTTCATTTTTATGTTTTTTTTGTTAAGTAGTTATTGGAATTACTCAGATTTATTCTAGCGAATATATTCGAGAGGTGAGGTGGGTGGTGTTCCCTTGGTTGTTTTTTGGGGTTTGTTTTTGGTTTTTTTTAATCTGACCATCTTTTCTCAATGTTATTGTGTCCTTTGTAAGTGGTGGGTGTGGTGTTTGAGGGGTGTGGAATGGATGTGGATTCTGCTTTCATTGTAAGTGAGGAGTACCTGGCTTCTGACCTTGCAGAAGTCTGACTTGCTGAGTTTAGAACTTACTGAAGGCTGTATGTCAAAAGTCTCGTGCTAAAGAGTTAGCATGGATTTGGTCGGGCACTGACAAGAAGTCCAGGGAGCAGGGGAACTGTGACTGCATAATTAACCGTCTTCTAAAGGCAGTTGGTGTCACCTAGGTACTTAAATCCAGATTTTGCTTAGCCTGGCCGGTCCAGACATGTGATAATGAGGTGACTCATCTGTTCTGCGTTTGTACCTTGGTGCTTCTGTTTTCCTTGGGCTGTGTTTTTGTTGAACTGATTTCAGTGTGTAGGAGTACTTGAACAATCATAATTTGAAGAAGATGTAACTTCTTAGCCTCTAACCCTGGAATGGTAACTGGGTGGCAGGATCCTCCCAACGATACTGCTAACTCTGTAGTTGCGTGAATTGGTCTTGGATGTATTCGAAAAATTATTCTTGGGTTTATTTTGGAATCTATTTTTAGTGGTAGCATTGTCCACTTTATGGAGTATGCTTGAAGTTTAATTTGCTTTGAATAGAATTATTGCTTTCACATTCTTTGCCAACTTCATTATCTCCAGGTAATATTTTCTGATGGCATCTTTTTAATTGCTATTTCATCACTCAGGTTGGTTGTTGTCTTTTTTTGCCCATTAGCAATTTCGTTTTCCCAAGTGGAGTGCATGACCACTTTGATGCAGGGGAAGAGATGTTCTTGTGTGTGGGGGGAGTAGGGGGAATCCTCCCTCCTGCTTTAACTTTAGGACCAGCTGTGATTTCTGGCTCCTTTCCTCTTCTCTGTCCTCCTCTTTTCCTTTTGGAAATGTTTCAGTAATGTTATGCAGACTTGTGCTTTTTTCTTTAAAGCACACCTGCCTTGTTATGCATTCTTTTATACTGTAGATAATCTGAAGCTGTGAAGAAATGAGTTTTTCCTACTGTAATGGTTTTTATGATGTGCAGGGATTTTTTTCTCATGAATAAACAAACAGCTTTCTTCTTCCTTTACAAGGTACAAACAAGATTTCCCTGGTTATTTGTTGCTTAAAATCCAAGTACTTCTGCACCCTGCAAGTGTGAACACATATTATGCATGTCTTTGACTCTTCAGATCCATGTGCAGGCGGAAAACAGTGGGTCAGGGATTCTTTCTTTGTGTGCATAGTCTTGGTCTCCAATGTCAAAAAATGTTACTGAGAGATAATCCTGAGACCTGTGTGTGATGAGCTCCTGATCCAAGTTCCTTGTGGACATGTGTCAAAGGCATGTGAGAGGCTTTAGAATGTGCTAATTGGCACTCGGGGTTGCAGTTGCAGCACTCTGTAGAGGCACATGTGCAGTTTTGTCATATGGAGTTCTTTCTTCTGATCATGAATTGCATTTTTGCAGTGTTAACTTCTAGGGATCCTGCCCAATGTTACGTTCTAGGGGTCCTGTTTTGAATCCCTCAACTTTTAAATGGCTTCTGCATTAGTCTGTGATGCTGCAATGTTATCAGAATTAGGGACGGGAAGTCCTAAAATGCCTGTTTATAATCCTAGTACAAGTCCAGCTAAGAAGCATTTGGTTCTGCTTGGAAAACTAAGTAGTACCAGACAAGCAAGGGAAGAGGCATCATACCTTCATCTGTGCTGCAGTTCTCTGTGAAGGTGTGGTGTCTTTTTGAAGAATGGAAAAAAAAAAAAAAAAAAAAAAATCGAGTTCCAGATAATTTGTAGCTTTTGTAGCTATGTAATATAATGAGATTTGAGCCTTTTTATTGTCAGGGCTAAAACTGCATGCTGTGACATCCCCAGAGAAACTTCTTGATGTAGTGTCGTATTTCTTCTGCTCTGCACTTGTAGGGTAGTAGCTCATGGTTTTAATGGAATCCTCTTTTGTAATATCCCATTCTACATAAATGTATTTAAAGGAGAAAAGTAGGGGAGCCATGAACCTCCTATGAATTGGGGGATGCTTAAGGTGTTCTGCCCTCCTTGTCAGCTTCCTAATGATGCTGAGATCCAAATAGTCACCTCTGCAGTGTTGGCTGGTGGGAAGCTTGCTTGAAGACGGATTTACAGAATGTGTCTTTAATTTCTGCACAGAATGTGGTCCTCTCAGGAGGATCCACAATGTTCAGGGACTTTGGACGACGACTGCAAAGGGATTTGAAGAGAGTGGTGGATGCAAGATTGCGGCTTAGTGAGGAACTCAGTGGCGGTCGGATTAAGGTAAGTGAGCATTTCAAGTGCATTAATTACATGACTAGTGACAGAAGCTAAGTTCAAAGTGTTCACCTCACTAGTGAAAATACATTGTAAAGTCAGTAGGATATGTTTATGTGTTGTTAAATGCACTGGTAGCCTTGCAGCGTATGACATCTCCTTATAGGAATCTTAAAATTACTGGAAGCAGTTCTGGTTTTCCTTCTAGGAGGTGTGTTAGCAGTAGGCAAGAGGGATTTAACTTTGTGTCTTTCATCACAGTTGTCATGAAGAGTTCTATGACTTGGTCTCCTAGGGGGAACATATCTGAGTAGTAAGTGTGGCAGTGATGTGAATGGAGGGTGCAAGGTGTCTGGTTCTGACCATGTTAAGTTTGAAAAACCAGCTAAATATGAACTGTTTTCCTTAGCCCAAACCAGTGGAAGTTCAAGTGATAACACATCACATGCAGCGTTATGCAGTTTGGTTTGGAGGTTCCATGCTGGCTTCAACAGTAAGTCTTTATCAAAGTTGTTCTTAATTTTTATTGCATGTTGAATTCTGGGTGTATTTGATCTGATTACTAAGTTTTAAACTTTTTCGTTGTGACAGCCTAAACTGTGTCATATTCTGGAATCCTTACCCAAGTTTTATCTCAGTAAAATTTGGACAGGGCAAATGGGAGCTTGAGTAAGGATATCATGAGTTGACATAATTCTGAAGTAGTTTTTATATGATAGTTGCAATATAGTGCCTTTATTCCTGAAGTCAGCACTAGAGATCAGTTAGGACTTCAGGAATATAGAATCCAAATCAATGGTCTTAAATACAAGAGAGAAGCAAATACAGGAAAATGGGAGCAATTGCTGTCTGCCAAATGGGAGTTCTTACTGCTGTGTTTAAAAGCAGTCTTATGACCAGATAAACTTCTCTTGATGAGTTGTATTCATATCCTAATATTCCTCATTTTATTATATTTCAAAATGTAATACCATGTTGTAAAGCTGCAACCTCCAGAAATGCTAAGATGACATGTATTTGTTGGTTTTTTCTACTTATGTTCTTATGCTTTTGGGGGCATTTGTTTTTTATTTTTATAGCCAGAGTTTTTCCAAGTATGTCACACCAAGAAGGACTATGAAGAGTATGGCCCTAGTATTTGTCGTCATAATCCCGTTTTTGGAGTCATGTCATAATGCTCATCCAATGGAAGTAAGATCTCTGGTAGATACTGTGCTGGTGAAGAAACTCATGCAGTGCAGAGGAAGGCAGCAGATACTGTAAATACTGAAGCAAGATGTGGTTAACTCTGAGGCATTTGGATCACCATTGTGCACTAAAGCACAGCCGACAGCCCCAAGTCATTTCAGTACGAGCCATTTCTCTGCTGACTACTCAGAGCCTTTCCTTCTTTCTTCCTACATGTGAGATAATTGAAAATAGGTAAGTCTTGGTTTAGGGGGTTGTGCAAATACTACTGAAACTGAACCTAGAAGAATAAGGCAGTGTTTTACTGCTTGTGGAAAGACGTAAACCTTTCCCACTTGTGCCCTGAGTTTGCAATCAAACCTTTAGCAATGGAGCACTAAATACCACATTGCCTTTAGGGGAGTTGGAATGGATACAGGTACCTACCCAAATGGAATAGATTGCAGGATTGGGACAGTACTTTGTAAATGTAGGTTTTCGTACCATTTTGTATTTTATGATATTGGTAGGGTGAATTGATGACTAGTTCTAAGCACGAACAGCTGTCAGTGTCATGGAGTGGTGTTATGCATTTCCAGGTGGGAGGCATGTATTGGAGTTGTGCTGGTATATTTTTTGGGGGAAAAAATAAGCCATTTATGATAGAAACTGATCTGTTCATGTTTGGATGATACAAAGTGATTTCCAGTATTGTACGAAGTTTATTATAGCCACTGTTACTTTGTTTTGAATTTTCTGAAACTGTTTTTTAGGAGATGATGTTTTGTTTTGCTGTTGGTGAGTGGTGGATGACACACGGGCCTTGCACCAGTGAAATAAAAGCTGTTAACATCTTTATGAATGTTTGTGGTTGTCCTAATTTACTCCCCTGCTTCATCTCATGAGGTTGGTTTGGCATTTATATGTCAGTGTCTGTGGGATCACAGACACTGAATGTGAAGGGATCTCTGGAGATTTCTGGTCTACTCTTGCTTAGTGCAGGGCTCACTTCACAATCACCTCTGTTTGCTCAGGGCCAGTCAAGTTTCTGTGCATGGAGCTTCCTGAACACCTGGGCAACCTGTTCCAGGGCTTAACTGCGTTGTTATGGGGGCATGTTTTTGTGTTATGGGCAGAGCTTTTGTTCTATGGCTTAAATCTAACAGAGTAGGAAATCCTTCTTGCCCTGTCCTTGCTGATATTTATCCTATCTCTGTCAGCAGAGGTTTTGTACAGTTTGTGTAGCCCAGTAAGAATTTTGTAAGACAAATCAATTTGATTTTAGCTGGCATGGAGGGATTGAGACCAACCAATTGTTTGTTCAGCATAAGTTAGGAATTAAACAAAATGGGACTGCAGGACTCAAGTCTGCTTCTGAATGCTTTTGAACTTAAAGCTCAGCACTCAGGGGAAAAGCACTGAAGCATAATTTGCTCAATCCTCTCCCTTAAGAAAGAAACAGATATTCTATCACAATGCGTACTGTTGCAGCTTGTTCCAGTGCTACATCAACTTGTCCGTGTTTAAATCTACATTTTGAGTTTGTCACTGCACTGCTGCCTACTTAGGATTTTGGCCTATACAGCAGAATCCAGAGCCAGGAGCACAGCATGCCTGGAGCTGGGCTTCAGAGGAAGGTTTCCCACATTTGGTGCATTGAGAAAGTGGTTGCTGAGGCCCCAGCACACTCACATGGTGCTACAAAATAGGGAATGCTGGGCAAGCAGCATGGGAAGTTACATGTGGCTTGCAAACAGCTCTAGCCAGGCATTAAGGTATCTTGAAGTTTGTAGGAGGTGGGTTATTTTTTGCTAAAAACTTCTGACATAAGGCGTGGGCATCCATTTCATTTTGGGGGGAAAAAAGCTTTCAGAAAGTGAGCAAGACTTGCATTGAAAACAGACAGGGAAATGGGCTCGTGTTTGCTCTTCTTTAAAAATATAGATAGTAAGAATGTTTAGGATGTTTGAATGATCTGAAGCTGGATTTCCCTATTCTTCAGCTTTTTGGAAGGCTGAACTGCTTGCCACACTACAGACCATGTGAGTCTAAAACAATCATTGTGCTGAAAAAAATCCAAGGTGAGATTTGTCAGGGAACCAATGCAAATGTGAGTTATCAGCCCCCCCTTCTGTCTTTATGCTGTTGGGATAATTTGAGTTTAAGGGCAAGTAAGCTTGCCTTTTCAGGTACATTTTATGGATTTCTTGCAAATAGTTAGTGAAAAGCCACAATGACACTGAAAATGATCCCCTCACCTTGTGTTTTGGGTGCTGACCTAAGAAAAAGCACGCGGTTTGGCTTTGAATCCTTCTGGACTGAGGAAGGAATTGAACCCAAGACTTGTAAACAAGAAGGGCCAGCAGGTACCTAGTCCACTTCCAGGCACTTACACACCAGCAGTTCCTAGTGGGCTTCTGCACAGCATGATTTCCTAAGGAGTGCTCTCTCTCTAAACATAATACGTTCCTGGAACCTGGTGAGGGTAAAGGTTTGCTGCTCTTACAGCTGTTGTTGAAGGGGTTGTGATCCTGTTTTGTCCCTGGTGATCACAAGACCCTTCTGTGAGATGAAGTGTTAACCTTGCAGGCAACTTCACCCCACCCCTGCTTTCCTGAACACAATGATCTGTTAAGAGTGCTTCACCATGCTTGGTGGAACTGCAAGTTTATGAATAGCACAGTGAACCTGGACTTAAATTGGTCTTGACCTTTGCTGCTGTTTTCTAAACGAGTCTTTTGAAGTTGGTTCCTCTGGTTTGTCTGGGTTTTTTTAATTGGCTTGTAGAATGCCTTGAATATCTATTTAAAAGCTCTTCAAAGATCTAGATCAGCAGCATGGCTTCAGTGGAGGGACTGCGTGGAGGCAGAGCACGGGTAAGCTAAACTGCAGCAAGTTCAGTCTGATCTACATAGCTGTAACTGGGGCTTTTGGCTCTGTTGAAGGTTTATGATACTGTGTGCCCATTAGAAAAAGGGATTACCTGCCCCCCTCAGCCAGTTAGCAGATGATGTGTTCTATCTTGATTAACTTCAACTTGATTTGAGTCAATGCTCTAGAACTGGAAGGTATTGTTTCCTGCTAACAATCTTCTGAGCCTTTCCCTTTTTTTTCAGTAGTATTTAAAAACACTTGAAGCTTTTATGAACCTGAAGAACATTGTGCATATGTTCAGTGTGGTACTTTCAATTAACTGCAATTAGTGAAGTCTTGACGTGTACTGGAGTACTGATCTTTCTGTAAATAATTCATTCTTTATGATCACTGGGTTCTCTCTCATCTGGAAAAATTGCTGTTGTGTCAAACAAGTGTTGGAGATGGAACAAGCAAAAACCTTATTAAAAACCACCGGGGATACTGAGCAGAGATATGCAGCCTCCAGCCTAATGGAAAGTGTGTTTCATGATATTAAGAAGTGCTGTGTGGTGCTGTCAGATAGTTACAGAGAATGAAAGCTCAGGTAAAACTCTGAAATAGCCACTTTACTTCACTTTCATACACTGGTCCCTAGGAAGAGCAGTTTTGCAAAAGGTAAAGAAAAACACAAAGTAGCGAAGGGGAGTGACTGTATAACTTTCCAGCTTCTTAGGTTTCTTTTCTGCAAGCTAACATGCATGATGGAAGAAAGAAACAAAAGGATATGTATTCATGTCTTGCTTTTGTAGTCACTTTCATTCTTGCTGTTTCACTGCTTATGATTCATCTGTCAATATCCAGGGCCTCATCCAAAGTCAGTGGAAAAGATTTCTCTTTGGCATTATTGATCCTGTAATATTCTATATTCTTTTCTATTTATTGCTGCCACTTGCCATGCCAGTCTTGCCCATGCTGCATCACTTCAGGCAGGTCACTTTATTTCTGTGTGCTTTTTCCTAACCTTTTACCAGGGACTGCCCCTTAGACACTACCTTAGCACCCAGTGTGTCTGCTCTGACATAAGTGACAAATCCTTAGGTGCAGATGTCTGACATGGTCACTTTGGCTTCAAAGAGTAGCATAATTACATTTTGAGGATGAGTCATCTCATCCTAGCATGTATGCATCTGTAAAAAGTTGGTTCACTCATCCTTTGTCAGTGCTTTTTCCATTCAGTTAATTAATAAAACTCCATGATGTGATGCACAGGTGTTACATCTAATTCTTACAGGCTCAAAGTTGGTGGGGGGGGGGGGAATCCCAGCCTAATTTTGGTCTCTGGGCACTGTGGATTGAACACACTGAAGCAGTGTGGCTGAGGGAGCTGAGGAGGGGCTGCTGCAGTTCCCTGCACTACACCCAGGAAAAACGCTGAAGGATGCTGCTCTGCTGCTCCCAAACAACCTGACACTTTTTACCTTGATGTTGTTTAAATGAACAACCTCTGTGGTCCTGCTTGCGTGTTCACAGCTTGGGTCTTGCTGTGCCAAGCTGTTACGTGTTAGTTGCTCTTCCTGCCTGTTTTATGAAAGATAGAGTAACTCCTGTGAGCTGCAGCTTTCTGTGGTGCAAGGCAAGGGCGAGCTGCCACAGCTGTTCCCGTGCCCGGGGACACACGGAGCTGCCGTGGTGTGATCTCTCAGCAGCTTTCTCAGCTGTACCAGCACTTGCCACATTGTTCAGGAAGGAAGTCTGGTCCACTCTAAGCAATGCTTGTAGAAGTGGCATTTGTGCCTTGCAGCTCTGCCCTGCTGGGCAGCTGAAAGGCTCTGGAGGAGCTCGAGAATCCATCTGTTGCCTTCAGCTGTTGTTGCTGATAGGCCTTGGCATATGCCTATCGCACAGTGCTAGGTACTGTAGAACAGCAAGTAAAGGTAGAGGGGCAAGAAAATAAATCAGCAAACACCCCAGTCACTCAGGCTGCAGCCAAACCCAAGGGAGAGCCCAAGCCATTGACAGTTGCTCCTGTTACAAGGAAAAAGCACACAACCAAAACTGATCGCCCAGTGAAAGATGATGATGATGCAGGGGAAGGAACCTCAAAACCACCTTGAAGGCACTGGGTGGGGGAACATTCAAAAATTGGGAACAGCATTTAGCAAAGGCCACCTGGTTAGTTAACACCCGGGGTTCCATCAATAGAGCTGGTCCAGCCCAATCTGAGCCCCTGCATCCAGTAGATGGAGATAAGGTTCCAGCAGTCATGTCAGAGGTCTGTTAGGAAAGACTGTTTGGGTTAAGTCTGCCTCGAGTACAGACAAACCCATCCGTGGAGAAAACCTGAGAAGATTTCAGAGGTCCTCTGTAAGGTGCGGTCTCTCTCCTCCTGAGTCGGCGAGGGGCCACCCCCCGCCCCGGGCCTCCGGGAAAATTCTCCTGATGTGTTCAGATGTTGTTGAAACAGTCCAGAAGAGAAGAAAAGAACAAAAAAACCCAAAAATCCTAGGAAAACGAAATTCAACCCTCCGTCTCTCGCTGGGAGAAAAAAGAGCCGAAAAAAAACCCCAAGGGTACCGCAGAAACAGAGGAGCGTATCTCCGTGTCCTTGAAACAGCTGCTTTGAAACGTTTTTTGTTTTCTGTCCTTCTCAGGCTCAGTTTAGAGACACAGAAAAGATTGGTGGGCATAGGGTAGCGATAGGGGATACACATTATAAAGTCACCCCAAGACAAAGTAGAGGTCAAGCTAAATCAGGACATTTGGATTATTTTTCAACTTTCCATTGGGTGAAATTGAGAAGAGGGAGGATTTCCTAATTCTTTTAGGGGTTTAAATGAGACTTTAATTACTCACCAATACATTACAATAAAAGCCTGTGTCAGACTGGGGAGAGGCATGGGTTTCATGTAAGTACCTGTAGATAAACAAGCTCACTGTCACCTCTCCTGCTTTTTTTTGTCCTAGTTCCCTTTAAGTCCTCTTGAGTTCAGCTGGTGAATATAACAAGGTTATATTATTAGTAATTGTTTCTCACTTAGGCCTAGTTTGAGGTTGAGTGCTGCTTTGCTTCTGATTCCAGGAGCCTGTTACATCTTCCCAATTGCTTAGACTAGTCTAAAATTAGACTTTACATTTACCAACAAACATGGTATCTTGTGTTATTAATGAATATACAGAAATCATGCAGAAATTTCCCCTTCATTTTCAATTTATCTTCCAGTTTAAACAGGGCAAGGAAGTGACAGAGCTGCCAGTCAGGGGAGGTGTGTCTCTGCATAGGAAACAAAGTGAGTGGATGTGGATTTGAAAAGTCGGTAAATAGAGGGTATTTATGAGAATGGTTTCCACCATAGATCTGGAGTTTCTGATGCACTTAAACAAGTGATGCCCTGTTGTGTCTGTTCCTGTCAGTAAGTAAAGGAGCAGAGTGGTTTAACTGCAAGGCTGTGTTCCTCTCAAGCAATTTTTCAGCTGTTTGCTGTGCTATTGTTTTTTCCTGCACCCTGTGGGGTAATGACAAGAGTCACAGCCACTTTTACAAAGGGATGATTGTTCACTGCCTTCAACAGGTGGTATGAAGGAGAAATCTATTTTTAATGTAAACCTGTATTGCTTGTAATTCTACTGCTGCTGGTAATCTGCAGCTGGGTGCAGGGTGTAGTTGGGTTAGTTCCAATAAGAATTAGTTAAAACACAATTGAAGATATGTTGTCGAGGTGGTGGGCACCTCCCTGGCCCACAGAGGAGCACAGAACTGACAGCTGGTGTGTGCTGTCTTGTTTGTTGTGGTTTTCACTCCATTTTGGTCTGGATCAGCATCTACTGCTGTGTAAGTCCGCATAACTTCTTTCCACAGGATTGCTAGAAATCTGTTTCTGCACTTTTCGTGGTGGCTGAGTGACATAAGTGGCAATTTATGACAGATTTTTTTCAGTATTTCTGACTTGTGCATCCAGTCAGGTGCTCTTGAACACCAACGACTGATGCAACAAATATGTAGAGTGAGAGTAGAAATCCTGGTGCTTCCAGATCATATATTCTGATGTTTATTAATTAATTAATCCTTGTTTAACAGCCTGCATTCCTGGCTCTGCTGTTGCTTTTGCTGTGGCTCTTGCATGAGTTTTTACCACATTTGCTCATGTAGTTGCGTGGTATGTCTGTAATGCATTAGATGATATTGCCAATTAAAGGATTACAGCCAGGATCTAATTATGGCCCTGTGGAATAAAGTTTTCAAATTATTCTGCTGCAGTCTGTAATTACACTGTGTGTGTCCTGATGCCAAGGATTAATAGGGGGATTACAGGCTGTTTCCTGTAACATGCAGTTCATGGATCTGCTGTTCGCAACTCACTGGCTTTAAGTTGGAGCTGGTGATCTCTCATGGGGAATGTTATTAAAGGATACAGTCCAGCAGAATGTTTTGTGTTATGTTATGGTTGTTTCCTTCCCTCACCCTGAGTTTGCCATGCAGGGACTGGTCAGAGTAGCTCAGATCTTGAGTAGACAACGCTGAAATTGAAGTATTAAGGAAGTGAAAGCAGACAAGCTTCAGTAGCCAACCCTACACTGTTCAACTCGTTCCTCTTTTGCACTCCTCCTTCACACCTCAGCAAAAAGCTGTGGATTCTCCATTGCTCTGGGATGGAGGTGGGAGCTTTCATGATACATTGTTACATATTACACAAGTAGTAGGATATAAACTTTTTATTTCTGTATATCTGAAAATAATGTACTCCAAGAACCTCTGCAATCAACGCTTCTCTGAAGAACTGCAGGTATTTAGTTGTAATGAAGGTAAACCAATGCTGATGCTATTTGAAATGGATGAGAATGTAACTAAGGATTGTCTTTGGACTAGCAGAAGAGTGCTGAACTGTTGGTTGGAAAGCTTAGGCTACTTTCTGCCAAATTACAACACGTAAACTAGATGCCATTTAACTTTGTGGACTTAGGCAACTCTCCTGAAGGGTAGTATCAAACCTTAGATTAATTTTGAAATGCATCATCTTGTTTCCCATGTCAGTTCTGAGTGGTTGAAGCGATGCTTGTAAACTGAACGTGCTCAAAGCCCTTCTGTGGCACTGAGACCTGCCTGCATGAAACAGCCTCTTCTTACTCAACTCCCCTGACTGTGCCAATGAAGTGACCACGTCTGGGCTGCTTTATGGGCTGGTCTCTGAGCTGTGTTAATTCCTGAGGTGTGCTCTGCCATTACTTGGCTCACTGACAGCTGGCCATGGCCAAAATGGTGCTGTGGATCATGATTACAATTTAATAGCCGAGCTGATGGCACTCCAGCACCTGGGAATGTTCTTGGCACTGTTTAATTTACTGGCATAAATCAAACCTGTGTCTTTGGAGTAGCAGAGTGATGATAAATATTTCAATCAGGATGTTTTATTTTCTTAAGACCCCAGATCTTTGTCATGCTGGTTTTTACATGAATTTGATCTATGTTTTAGGAGAGTGCTTTTGCTATAGTTGATGAAGAAATGTGAACCTTGGACTGTCAGATAACAATGATGAATAAAGACTCTCCAGTTTGTTTTAATAAAAAAATAGTTTTTAAGACATTGTTCCTAATGTCAGAATAAGATTTCAATGTGTAAGTTGAATATATGTAACAATACAGGTCAGCTTACACTCCTAACTTTTTGTAGCTTTTGCAGTTTTTCATGGTTAACAGGATTTTTTCCTTCGTCTTTTCATGTCACCGTTTTGCATGAGTTACCATCATGTAACCTCAGTAAAGCTCTCATTACAGAGATGTATCTAAGATCTAATTTGTCTCTGAGAATCTTTCCTCCTGATGGGAACATGTGAGAAGGGAAAAACCACCCTGCCTGACTTTCACATTTCTCCGGATGGCTTTACGGAACTATCAATCACACAATTTGTTCTGGAGTATTGCCACAAATAAGGCCTGGCAGCTGGAGCCAGCCTGCTGTGTGCATGGCATGAACATTAAAGCTCTTCTGTCTTTTTCTTCAAGCAGAAACTGCTTTGAAACTGTAGTAAAAAATTCTCCTTTGTCCTTCTGTGTCTGTATGGTATTTTCCCTGTTTCCTCTGCCCACAGTATTGTTCTGTCTTGGTCCTAAGAAGTTGTCATGGATGATTCAATTACATAATTAAATTAACAAAAAAGATTGGTGTGACAAAATGGCACTTTTCAGTGGAAAGGGGAAGACTTTTTGGGCAACTCTGCTAGAATAGTTTCTTCGTGTACTCTGAGAACAAGGAATACAATTCTCATTATTTGGCAAGATGCAGTCTTTTGAACCTATGCCTTCTCAAATGGGTCCAGCTTAATGAAATAGTAAAGCAGAGTTAACACTGCTAGATGCAGTTGCCATTGTGGTTTGCATAGCAGCAGAAGAGCAGTGAAAAATAAATTGTTAATATCAGCAGAGGACAAGCTTAGTGGTGTCATTCTTTTCAAAGCCAAGCATTGCTTTCTTTTTCACAGGTTAGGCTGTATGCTTGTAATTAAAGCCAAAGAAAGCAAATCTTTCACAGAATAGTAATTTAAATCCATTCAGTGAGTTAGATACCCTGGGTTGTGAGTACTCCAAAGTCTTAATAACTGAAGGTAACAGTGAAATTAATTAATTCCCCTTTCCTCTGCTGGTGCTGAATGTAACTGGGCAACAGCTCTGTCCAATCATCAGTTAAACTGCTAAGAAATAAACACCTGAAACATTAAACAAAGTGAACTGCAGCACAGCCAACTGAGTTCTTTCTGAAGGGAAAGTCTGCTTGTTCCAATCATGATTTGTGCCGCAGGCTTTTATAGCAGCACTGCAAAAATCTTATAAAAATTGTATTAAAGATCAACCACTCTTAAACATATTAGGCTTCCAGCTGTGAGCAGATTTGTCCCAGAAGCCCAATGAGTTTTGTGTGAGGTTCCTGATTTTGTCTTTCTTTAATTATTATTATATATATATATATAAAATTATATAATATATATTATAATATATATTATATATTATATAATATGTAATACATATTATAATATTATAATTATAATTATAATATTATAATATGTATTACATATTATATAATATATAATATATATTATAATATATATTATATATTATATAATATGTAATACATATTATAATATTATAATTATAATTATAATCTCTATTATAATAATAAAGCTATTTCTTGCTCCTAGGTGTGTACAGAGCAACAAGCAACTTGTGGTTAAATGCATGTTAGGGTCCTGGCTGTAGCACTTAGTGATTCGTGAGGCATTGTGTCTTCGGAGACAAAAAGAAAATTCTGCTCCAGTGAGCACACTTTAATTGTTCAGATAGGTACGTTAAACTTTTACACTTGAATAATAAATTATGTGGAAGAGGAGCTGCCTCTTTGCAGCTGCTTCTTACCTTCTCCAGCCAGCACCAGAAATCATCAGCTGGCAAATCAGCAGCTCCCTGAGACCATTCAGGTACCTTCAGACTATGTCCTGAGGGTTGGTGCTCCTTGTTCAGGATTGCTCCCCAATCAGAGAGATGGTTCTGCAGCTTCTAAAGGTAGCTGTCACTTGAACCAGACACCTGAAAATAAGCACTAATATTTTTGTTGTTTTTTGGTTGGTTGGTTGGTTGGGTTTTTTGGGTTAGGTTTGGATTTTTTGTTTGTTTTGTTTTTGTTTGTTTTGTTTTTGTTTTTTGTTTAAAGGAAGGATTCATGATGGGCTACTCAGCATTTTCTCAACCAGAGTAGGGTTAGTCCAAAAACCAGTTTTGATAAAGCACTTTTCCATGTCAGGCATTGGGTTTTTTGTGAGGAAAATAAAGTATTTCAGTCCCCAAACTGAAACTGTTCTTTTCCAAATGGTGCTAATAGAAGTATTACACATCATATCATAGTTAAGCTACACTTTTGCTATGATTGGCTTTGGTTGGGATTTTCCTTTCCTTTTGGACTACAGGCAAGTGCTTTCAGGATTTCTATACTTTTTAAAAATAATTTTTCATTTCATTTAAATCCTCTCAAAAGTTTGGTCAAACCACTATTTTGGTTTTGTGAGCTCCAGTAAATCTAATGTTTTGGTCACTGCTGTGTACTGCCAGAGATGCACTCGGCACTCTCCCAGGCCTCCATGGCAGTAATTAACAACAGATACTAATTTTCTTCAATCCGGATGATCTCTGATACCAGCATGGGAACGGTGAGTGCTGACTAGGAAGGCAAACATATGGCAGCCTGGCACAACTGCTCAACAGGAGCATCTCTTGCTCTAGAGCTCTCTGGATTTTGGTCTTGTTGACCATTCTGTCAAGTTTTTCAGCTCTGTGAATGGCAGCAGAGTGGAGGTAGATGTGAACAAATCCTTCTGGAAGGGGGGAGCGGTATCATGAAGAATTTACAATTTTTCCTCCTGAAGATGTCAGCTCTTCTGCGAGGAGGGTATTCCTCATGTTTGGTATTCCTGAATCCTTAGTGGGTATTCAGGTAACTCACTGTTGTGTGCTGAGAAAACAGGGATATAATCCTGAGATGGCATGCTGGTTTTTTAGGACAGAATTCATTTCTTCCACTTTATGATTCTCAGATACCGAACCTGAGCTCATCGGTTTTAGCTCCTTTTGTAATCCTAGGAGGGAAGTGTGTGCTGCTGAGTGTAATTCACAGTGGTCTGAAATAGGTCAGGGGAATGACTCCATGGCTCTGCCTGTTGCTTTCCATGCAGCGAGATTAACACATGCAGCTGAAACTGGGTGAGAAGAGTTTTCTTCAACTCAAATCTGTGTCACAAGCTTGGGTTTAAATTTTCTGGTGGTATATCCAGTCTCTGACAAGGACAGACATTTGCTAACCTTTCTTCAGAAACAGCAGGCTTTTTCTGAGTCCTGAGAGGACCAGGTTAGGACTAAAATCTCTGAAAGGCTGAGTTTACTTCTAGAAGCAGGCAAAGAACCTGCATTTCCTAATGAAATTTCTGGTAATGTTTTCATGCTGCCCTGAATTTTGAGTTGATTCAGACATCCATTTACCAGTTACCAGCTGGTAGTAGCACTAAATTGAGTGTAACCATCACGATCAGATAAACTGTGAGTGTTTATTCTTTCCATGCATCCTTTCTTCATTATTCAGTAGTACTTCGTGATGCTGTATTTTAGCTGCCCGATGTAATTTGTGTGAGTGTGAATATTACATTTTTTTTAAGGGGTGGGGTTGATGTGCAGTGTCAGAGCTGAGAAGGTTCATTTCACATTGTTGTTGTTTCTGTGACAGTACTGCTTATGTTTAAAGATTCTTTTGATGTCTTTGAAATAATTTTACTCCTGGACTGTAGCTATTCTTGGGTCCTTCCCTATTTGTGTTTCATGAATCTGCTTTTAATGTTATTTGCTTTTTATCTTCACTGAGCTGTCAGCATCTCTTCCTTCTAACAAAAAGGGCTGCAATGACTTGCTATATTGTGATTTATCAAGTGCTGGGGACATCAAACAAGGCATTTATTATAGCTTTGGAGTTCAATAATAGTTCAGATTTGAGGCTTCATCCTCCTCATCCTCAAGGCAGCTGTTAGTTCATCAGTGACTGTAATTCCTGTTTCTGGGTCTGCGTTTCTTGCCACTCAAAGAACAAACTCCTAAATAGCTTTATGAATTCATTCCATATCATTTAGGATTTCTTTAACCTTTTCCAAATCATGAATTAGAGCTTCTAAGAAGAAGCAGACAGACAATGAGGAGAGCAATATGTTATACTGTGAGTGCACTGAAAGAAGATTGGGACTAAATCCTGACCACTCCATGCAGGGAAGGAGGGCAGCCAGTGGAGCCTGTTCCATCAGTATTTGTTTGGTAAATGGATGTAAAGATGGGAGGTGCCAAAGGGACACTGTTACCTCGAACCTGATATTTTGTTTTTATGATAATCTTGATGAGAATTACAAGAGCTGAGACAGCCACACCATGACTTTGCTGCATGCAGCCTTTTAAACAGCTGGCCTGCTCTTTTGGACATCTCCGGTTACCAGTGGTATTGATGAGGAATGTGACAAGTATTGACAGGGCTTTGAATGACAATACCCAGCTCGGTGGTCCTTCTCTTGTCCTTCCACAAAGGTGATGCGGTGCTAAAGGTCTTGATAAAAAAGCTGCACCGTGGTTCCTGTGGTGTGGGCTAAAGTCCCTGTATGATCTGTTTGCTGCTGGTGCAGCAGGAGGAGAAGTAAAGAACTTGGAAGGCACAAGCATTACCTTCATATAAATTTTAAACATATAAAGAGTGCCAAATCCATTGGCCAACAGTTAAAAAAATCCCTTTTAGCCAGTCTGAAGCATCGTTGTGACCAGTCTAGCACTTGCTGTTCAGAACATTTGGACAAGTCCAGCTTGGTGGTGTTTTCATTGGTGCTGTAAAACCAAATGCGGTGCCTCTGTTCCCTGCTCTCAGCTGCTGTGTGATGGCTGTTATTACACAGTTCCCATCTATCATTCCAGCCACTCAGCTGCACAGTATCCAGCTATTTGTCTTGCACACTGAAAATTATTGTCAAGTGTCCCGTTGTTTCAGCCAGGTTTGCTCCTCTGCAGTGAACAGCAGCAATTGCCTTTGACACCAGACACTGTGTGTCAACTGCCTTCAGATTTTGAGGTGCACCCCAAGTCCCTCATCACAAAGACGTGATTCCTGGTGAAGGTAAGTTAACCCAGGAAGAATGACTCTGAAGAAGCAAAAGGCAAGTGCTGATACCTACAATTATTTGTACCACTCTACCTGCTCTTCCAGCCACATCATGAATTGTAAGGTTAAAAAGGTCAGGCTCATAGCAGAGAACAAATTCTGTGTCACAGGAACGACACCCTCCACTTACCTGTGGATTTTCTTTTTGCAAATCAAGACCTGTGCAAGGTGACTAAGTTTTGATGGCCTCTTCACAGGTGGAGAAGCAAAACCAGAGGGCAGTAAATTACTTGCTGTAGGAAGTACAAATGGTCAGTAGTGGTGGTGGTAAAGCATCAAAAGTTCCTCTCCAATCCCAGACTGGAGCATTTTCCCTGCTCACACTCAGGGCTGTCAATATTCTCTTGCTCTGGGCTGCCGTTTTCCTAGCACGTTACTCCGAGGAGAGCCTCCTAATTAAATTGTTTGCAGGTGGGTGATTAGCTGGACTACCCACACTTGTCTTTCTGCTGCATTGATTGGGAGTGCTGGACACACCACAGGGCCTTTAGGTTCTTTGCAGGAAAATTTTCTCTGTGAACACACCAGGGAAAGTGCAGCAGCTCGGTCTGTGCTCGCTCTTCCTGAATCACTGACAGAAGTAACATGAGCAGCTCGACTGTGTGTCCTTTTGAACTATAGTGTTGCTTCTCAGGACAACACCATTTTCTAGATCTGGGAATCCATCGTGTGATGGTGTCATTTGAATGTGTACAGTGGCTATGGGATGTCAGTGGTTGAAGGAGACACATATTTCATGAGTGAATGCTCCTGAATAATGTTCATTTATTTGTTTATTTGTTGGCAGCTTTAGAGCAAAGTTTGTGAGACACCAGCCTGCACACAGGGGCAAATGTCTCTTACCTCCTTGGCTGGGAAGGATCTTGACAATAAATGTTCTGGCAGCAAGGCCTGGGATGTTTGGGAAGGAGTCACCTATGGAAAGCATGCACTGGGGAGAAGGCAGCAGCCAGGATCAAGCAACGTGGTTTCTCCAACCTAAAAACAGAAAAGCAACAACGGTGGAACGGTGGCTAAGAATAGGATCTCCTGCCCCTCACTGTTCTGGGGAAGGTGTTTTAGTTTATCCTCTTGCTTGGGAGCACAGTGCAATTCTGTTAGTCAAGCTGTTATGATAGTCAGGTGTAACTGGAAGAGCTTCCTCAGGGAGTAAAAATCGGTGTTAATTCACTCCAAATGGCTGCATTAGTCTGGATTGTGTTGAATTTGAACACAAAGGGTTGTGGGGCACAGAGGGATGGGGAGGAGGGTTGCACTAGACATATAACCTAAAGCTCGTGGGCACCTGATGCTGTTTTGGTTGCATTCATTTGCTCCACAGGTCCGTGTGCCTGCTGGGTCCAATTCTGTGCCCATCTTCTTCTGGAGATTGCTAGGTTTATCATAACACTGCCTTGTGTCCTGCTGATTACTGCAGTACTTCTGGTGGTCCTCAGCAAGAACCTGAGCTGCTGTGCAGGTTCGTAATGTGGGAGGAGATACACAGATTTATCCTGTGTGATCCATAGGGAAAGTATGTTTATTGCTCTGTAATTTTCTCTAAGGAAGTTGCTAAAAGTCCAAATGCTTTTAAAAAGCTGATTTACTTGTTGTTGTGCTTTACTTGGATAAGAATGTGAAAACATTTGGTTTTCCTAATTTTGATGAAAAAAGTTTGTATGAAGAATTTCCCAACAGCCATCCACCACTACCATCATGAACAGTCTGCATTAACTTGTTGGCTCCTGCTTTCTAGTCAGTTTTAAATCCTACTTGTAGTGTTAGGATCCTGTCAGTACACTTGGTAATTTAAAAAATTCCAAGCTTTTGGCCAGTTCATTGCATGAAGTTTTAACTGATGCAAATTTATTATTCCTCACCTAACATTTGTATAAGCAAATGGAATTGCACCACTGTGGTTAGCCTACAAGGTGCAAAAGTCATAGATACGGAACAGCAATTTCCTTCATTACTCTGATTTTTGTGTAAGTAAAGTGCTTCTGGTATACTGCCAACCATTTTTTTTTTTTCCAAGGTCATTTCTATTTAATGTATCATAGTGCTTAATTCTGCTATAGCTCTGCCTGAGTTGAATTAGGAATCCCTGTATGCTGTAACAATTTCTTTTGAAAGGATACCTTAGTAATACTTCTCAGAAGAGTGAAATGTCCAGGTATTAATAGGTACACTTTTTCAGGGATTTTGAAGATGGTAAAAAAAAAGTTGTCATACACCTCAATGATCTTTGCTGAAATTTTACTGGGGCACTTGATGGAAGTGTGGAGGCAGCCCAAAGTCCTGGACTTGGTTTGCTCTCTCCATTTCAGAAGTGAGTGGGAACAGCAGAGCAAAGCTTTCAGGAAATGTCTATAATTGGGAAACTGATGGACAGATGTTGCCACTTTTATATACCCTTTACACAGTCAAAATATGTCTCTCATCAGTTGTAGCAGGATCCCCAGCTCTCAGTAATGATTCCACCTGTCACTGTCCAGTGCTTGCTGTCCCATTAGAGCTCAAATACAGAATATAAAGGTCAGTAGTGATTTAAACTGGGTCTGGGAAGGCTGCTTGGTCCTCATCTTCTAATTTTGTCATCTTCAGAAGAGCACGGTTTAGGAGCCGCGATGGGATAGGAGGATTCAATGTCCAAGGGGATCTCGCAGGTTGTCTGGGAAAGAGTGGTCTCAGTTCTTCGCTGCTGACTGTGTAGAATCCTGAGCCAGGCAGGTGTTAATTAGCAGCTTGTGGCCAGTGCAATCAGGAAGAGCTGGAACACAACCCAGTGTTTGATGCATAGCTGCAGTTCACATCCCATTTAGGTCACATATACAGTAACACTCTGTGTACAGAAATGCTGCAGAGCACAGAGCCCGCTGCACCTTTTCGCAGCCACAGGAATGACTGCATAGCTGTTGTCTTCTATAATTAACATTTATGTCTTTGGTTAGAACACATCTAGTAAAAAAACCCTTCAGTAAATGGTTAGGGGTAGCAGGGTGGTGTGTTGTGCTTTTTTGCAGAAAACTGAGTTTAGAAAAATTCAAAATTCCAAGGCCAAGACATTTTGCAGTGAGCAGCACCAAATGAGCAGGGAGAAATAGCTCAGCACATCTGTAGAACAACATGTTTCAGTTCTGCCTGCATGTACCAGCCAACAGCTCTTATTTACACCTGCCCTGGAGGCTGTCAGCTTTGCCACAGACAGAACACGCTGTCCCCTGTGTTGAACAGCCTCTCTGTTGTTGTGTGCTACCAGTCACCCTGTGCTACTTGTCAGCCCACAAACCACGCTCACCTCACACCTCATTAGCACCCAGGTCCCAGGCCAAGGGGTCTTCTGTCCCAAGAAAGGTCTCCATTACCATCAGTATTGTGCTGCCCCTTCTAGAAACCACTCTGGCTTTCAATAAAACCACTTAACTTTGGCAAAGCTGCTGAGTGGCAAGAGTTTCCCGTTTGCTTGGCTGGGCTGTGCAGGGAAGGAGTGGGAGGAAAGAAAAACCACAGCGAGTGTGAATTTGTGTAAGATAGTTTCTAATTCCTTGCTTTTTTATAAGTTTGACTTTTTCATGGTTTAGTACTCAGGAAGGACACCTGCCCGTAGAATCATAGAATGGTTTGGGTTGGCACCTTCAAAGGTCATTTAGTCCGAGCCCCCTGCAGTGGGTGGGGACATCTTCCACTGGATCAGTTTGCCCTTCTGTGGTGCTTGACTTGACAGCCTCCTGTGTGGATTCAATACAATAAAAGGAGACTGCATAATAACCAGATCCAGCCCAAATTTCCAGAAGACCCTATGAGTAAAGCAGAGATATTCATGAAAGTCTTCTCATGTATTTGAATGTCTTATGACAGCCATATTGTTTTCAAAATATTTTTGCTATTTTTTACCTACTTCTTTTCTCCTCTAGAAGTACTGTCCTAGATGACGATTGTAATGGGTTTAATTTCATAATAGAAATACTCCATGTAGCAGTGTTTGGCCATCACTGCAACACAGAGATTTACCCAGTTGCCCAGCTGCTCCTTGGGAGATCCCTGTGGCTCTGTGAACTAAAATAAACTAGCAACCAGCCCCAATTTGGTGGTTACGGGAAAGGGAATTAAAGTACTAACTGGAAATGGAGTGGATAAATTTGACTGGCATAAGTAGGAAATGCCTGAGGAAGCTGACAATCCATCTCTACAATGTTGCTCCTCAGAAATTCTAATTAGAGATAGCAATTGGGTCCTTTGAATTTTTTTCCATGTGCACTCTAAGCAACATGAAACCAATTAACTTCCTTATTGCATTGATACATTACTTTATGTACAGAACATAGTGATAGAAGACATTTCCATTTGAATTCTTGCCTTTTGGCCTTTAACAGAAAATCAGATAGTTGCAATTTATTGGACAATTACAGATTATATAGGAACACAATTTTTTATCTTTTTTCTACCAGAAAGGAAACCCTAGACCTTTCTACTTCTAGAAACTTTCTTTTTGTACAGAGCTTTTGATTTCTCAGCAATTTTCTAAAACCTGATAAGGATGCACATTAATTAAGTTTAGATGAAGGAAACTTCTTTGCAGTTAATCTTTAAGTCTGATTGCTATTCTGAACAAAAAGCTCTCCTTGGCTGGTGGTAGGTATTTAACCAGGATCTTGTTTGGAGGCAAGGCCTGAGTGTGGGCACTGTGCACGTTCACACAAAGGATGAGCTATTAACTAAAAATAAGTGTCTTGATCCAGCTTGGGATGATTAATAAATTTAGCTTTTCCTGTTCTGACTTCCTTCTGTTTTGGTAGGACTTATTTCTGAGGGAAAGTTGTATAAAGCTAAAAATGAAGGTGTTATGGTGATTCCAGTTACATTGTCCTAACAAAGAGAAATACTGAATTGAGGCTGGTGGGGGGTTAGTAGGAGGCAGGAACTGATCTGTCTCAAGACATTTACTCCAAGCCTTACTTCTATTTACTTTCTTTATCAATTGTTCATTTCAAGGCTCATATATCAAGAACAACAACTATGATGATTTCTGTGAAACAGCGTCTGTTTGGGGAAACTCTACAAAGGGTGAAAACTGGCAGAGGCAGGAGTACCTGGCACTGTCTGAATGTGGATTTAGGATGTTAGAGACCCCCAATCACTCCCCATCATGGCCTCACATGGTGCTGCCTGTACCCCATGATGCAGAAGGAGGAAGAGGCTGCCTGCTCCCATTGTTGGACCCTTCCCAGTTGTTATCACAGCTCTGTCCAGCTCTGACAAATATCCAGACCCAGCTCTCTGTTCAGACATCACCTCCAGACAGATGCAGCTGACTGAGAAACCAGTTTCTCTATTGATCAATAAAGCAATGCAGGGCAGC
Organism: Struthidea cinerea; assembly: GCA_013397865.1. NCBI lineage: Eukaryota > Metazoa > Chordata > Aves > Passeriformes > Corcoracidae > Struthidea > Struthidea cinerea. The sequence goes on along the minus strand of VZTI01000186.1, from coordinate 297,912 downwards.
TGTACTTTATTTTCTGCATAAACTGTGCTGAGGTCCTTGGCAGTGAATTAAAGCCCAGCATGAGCCTTCAGCATTTGCAGCAGCATGGTCCAACCTTTGCAAGTGCTGGATGTGGGAGTGTGGCCCCATCCCCATGATCTCCAGGGGAGTAACCTTCTTTGCCCTCTGGAAAATCAACTGTTTTAATCTTTTCTCTGAGCTCTCCTGTCCTCCAGCAGCCACTCCAACCACTCTGTGGTACCAGCTTCCTACCTGAGGACAAGGAGAAGAAAGTGGGAAAGGTGGGATGGCTGCTGCTGCCTAACGCAGTGCAGGGGTGTTGCTGCTGGGCATGTGGGTGTTGGAGAACCAGAGACAGTAGCTCAGGTGCTGCCAGGTGCATTTGAAGAGGTCCTGCCTGCAATGGTTTCAAGGAAATTGAGCAATTTCTGCTCTGCCATCTCCTCATGGTGATCCTGCAGAGCAAAATCGGCTGCATTACACAGATTGGCACAACAATATTGAGAGCTGAGATTTTTTTTTGTGAGTGTGTAAGATGCTGAGAGAGTTGCAAGAAGGGGCAAAAACTCCTTTAAAGCTAGGTTGGATTTAACGTTAAGGAAAGTAAACTCAAAAGTCTCAGGAAACTGAACTTAATGTCTCACTGGTTTGTATTTATTGTTGTTCTCGATCCCATGGGAATGATGAGAAGTAGATTTTGAAACTGCATATACTCTGTACTGCAATATTTTACTATAAAGTCCAACTTGCATTTGTGCAGTGTTGCTCTGTGGTGCAAGGTATAGTTCTGTGGTACTGAACACTATCTGATGAGCTAGAGGGAGCTCTTAGACAAAGATATATGCTATTTCAGCCTTGCTTTTTCTCTTCAAAACAGTAATTTTAATATCACCAACCTGTCATGACTATTGTTTTCCAAACTTACGACAACATTTAATGACTTGAAATAGGTTTTCTGTGTAAGAAATTGGGTTTTTTTGAGCTTGTTTGCCTGTCCGATCTCCAGAAAGTTTGGGCACACTGATAGAGGAATATTTCAGCTTCCCTTACAATGAATTCCCGCTACAGTGGAAAGGCAAACATCTGCTTTAAAAAAAAAAAAAAGCCTCATTTTTAATTCTGAAGTCGGCAGAGCTGTATGTAAGGGTTGTTTTCCAGTGAGAAGCACATCTGCTCATGGGATGCTCCTGTGCTCAAGTGCCTGCTCCTTAACAGCCCGACCCAAAGCTCTTTGCTGTCTGTGGGATGACACTCATTGACTTCAACAGTTTGACCCCAATTATTTCCTGCTGGAGCTATGGTTTCACACAGGAAGAATTCTGTGTCTGTTGTCTTGAAAAGTTTGTGAAGACTCTGTAGGTTTTCTCTTATCACAGTTTCTCCCTTCTCTCACATCTGGGTTTGGTAAAAAGGTTTGGGTGCTTTGTGAATCTTGAAATATCACTTTCCCGTGTTCAGATTATCTTTCAATAATTAGTGAAATAAACCCTGCAGCATCTCACAAGCCCAGCAGTGCTTCTGTTCTCAATTTACAGGTGGAAGAACTGAGGTGCACTGTGAGCCAACTGCATCCATGGAAACGTGGGATTTCTGTGGCAAAGTCACTGAGCCCCCAAACCTTCCTGTGTTCCTGCCTTTGCTCTGTGTCTTGGATTATAGGATTTGCAGTATTTTAGATATTTGCACATGTGTCAGGACTAAACTTGTGACCCTTTCCCCCTCTGGTCAAGAATTTAGCTGTTTTATTTCTGAATATCACTACCTCTGTGAAATTCAATCTGCCAAAGACAACACAAACTCCCTGACTGCCCCATACTTCCACGTCCAGTTTGTTGAACCAGAGCAATCATGAGATGTCTCAGCAGGGTGTGATGGATTCATACCCATACATCTTTTCCAGTGAGCTGGTACCTTGATACAAAAATGTTATCTCTTAAACCTGGACTATTTTGTAATTCAAGGCAGGATACCTTTTTATGCTTGGAGATAATGCGGAACAAGTCTAAAAGATTCCTGCACAAAAGCGGCACTAAAATCAAGTGGAACACGGAGTCCTTTTCAGTGCAGATGAAATCAATGGCTCTTTCAGCTCCAGCTGCCACACGTGATGTCCCAGCCAGGTCAGTCTGTGCAGGAAGCTGGTGATGCTGGGAAGACTTTCCCAGGCAGAGGGTTAGGTCAAGTACCTGGTTTTGTGGAGGGTCAGGAAGAACTGCCAGTGTAACTTCACCATTGACATGACCTTTCTTTCCCAGGGAACAATTTGTTCTGGGCAGGACAAAGCATCATTTCTAGGTTTCCATTTAAAAATAAATGCATTCAGGGTAAAAAATAAGGAAAAAAAAAAAAAAAGAAGAAATAATTTTAAAAATACTTTGGAACCCTTGAAAACTGCCTTATTTTTCCATTCCAAGATGTTTCAAATAAACTCCATTCACCACCACTCCTTGGGCCTGGCCATCCAGAGATTTTTACCCAGTGAGCAGTACACCCATCCACGCCATGGGAAGCCAGTTTCTCCAGGAGAATGCTATGGGAGACAGTGTCAAGACTATAGTCGAGGTAGACCACATCCACAGCCTGTCCCTCACCCACTAAGTGGGTCACGTTGTCACAGAAGGAGATAAGGTTGGCCAGGCAGGACCTGCCTTTCCTAAAGCCCTGCTGGCTGAGCCTGATCCCCTATTTGTCCTTGTGTGCCGTGTGATGGCACTCAAGAGGATCTTCTCCATGACCTTCCCTGGCACCGAGGTCAGGCTGACAGGCCTGTAGTTCCCTGGATCCTTCTTCTGGACCTTCCTGTAGATGAGCATCACATTTGCTGACTTCCAGTCAACTGGGACCTCCCCAGTTAGCCAGGACTGCCGGTAAATGATGGAAATTGTTCCAGTGAGGACTTCTGGCAGCTCCCTCAGTATCTGTGGGTGGATCCTATCTGGCCCCGTAGAATTGTGTGTGTCTTTAGTGGTGTACCAGGTCCCTGAGCTTTTCCCCTTGGATTATGGGGGCTTCATTCTGCTCCGCATCCCTGTCTGCAGGGGAGCTTCAGCTTGAAGCGGGGGATGCTGAAGCTCAGCTCTGCAAATCGAAATCACAGTTTGATATATTTGCTCTGAGCAGCCAGGAGAGGCAAGGTGTGGTTTGCCCTTTCCTGTCCCACAGGTGACTGTAGCAGAACCTGCTTTCTAGGTGCTCTTTAGGAACATCAATCAGGCGCTTTGGTCTGTAGGGGAGCACAGAGGAAAATGAAATTTTCTTCCTTATCTATAGTCAAGGATGCTTGTTGGCAGCTGTTGCTGAAGTCACTTCCAATCTCATCTTGCAGAAATATGCTGCCAGTTCACATGCACTGGCTTGCTTTTCTTCCCATTACAGATGCAGCTGCCAGGAGCTGGGACTAGTCCCAGTGGGTAAACTGGCCACGGAGCCTGCAAGGTAATGTGTGTCTAGAACAAGGAAGGGAGAGTGAGGAGATGCAGGAATGTTTTTTACATATGCATCCCATCCTAGACTGGGGACCCTGGACCTGGAAAGGTTTTTCTCTGTTTGTTTGTTGTTGCTGAGTCTGTTTTGTCTGTAAGTGCCTGGCCAGGGTCTGCCCCTCAGAGTGTGCTTGTTCTGTGCTCTGCATTTCTGCAGCACAGGCAGTGATGGCAGCAGTCTGGAGGCTGCTCAGGTTGTGGGGGTGGCAAAACTCTTCCACAGGAGGGAGAGGCTGTGACAACATTCCTCAGAGCTTCAGCTGGGGTAAGACTTACAGGAGACAGGCTACAATCCACCTGGATCAGGACCTGTAGGTGCTAAAAAGCTAGAAGCAGAGAAATTCTTCAGCCTTTTCTCAATATTCTGTGAGAAGATTGTCTTTCCTATGTAAACTATTTTAAACAAGGTCACAGTTTCATAAACTTCTTGCACTCTCAAGCTGTTTTGCAAGATTGTTATGGCTTCGACTTTGAAAATATTATGGAATAGGTCTCTTAAGACTTGGCCAATCCTCTCAAGGAGTGGATGGCCGAGGAACCAATTACCTATTGCCACTCAACACACTTTTTGCGATCTATCCTATATAGTAGTCAGAAAATTATTAAAGAAAAGCTTCGGCTTCCACTTGTTCATGAGCCTGGACTCTGTGTCGTTTTCTTTATGCGCCTCGGACGTAACAGCGACAAGGACCAGAAGCATATTCCCACATTCCCTGATAAGGACACAGCTATGTAGCTGTATGGTCCTCCTGCTTGTATCACGATGCATCTGGCCCTCTGGAAAGGTCAGGAGGATTGCCAGCATCACTATAATTATTTTCAGGCTGGTGGAGCATTGAAACTTCTCCCCAGCCCCAGATTTAATCTTTTTTTAAACTTCTAGGCCTGGGATATCTGCCATTAAAAAATCCCTGGCTGAAAAGTTCCTGCCAATTTAACGTTTTCATGACAGGAGTCTTCTGAATTGTTTGTCTGAGCTACAAATAACTTATTACACATATATATGGTATAAATAACTAATTTTGGGGAAAACTCTTAGAATGCAATCGTTGAGAGATAACAAGCCAAGTGGTGAGGGCTTGAAGCTGCCCCAGAGGTTTGAGTCCACCGGTTCAGTGGAAAACAATGAAAATTATATGGGGATCATCTGATATCTGGTTTAGATTCCTAAGATTTTGTGGCTACAGTATAAGCATCTGCAGGCAAAGCAGATATCTAAGCTCTCATAGCTGATGAAGATGAAGGCAAAATAGTCACTGGAGATACCTGCTTTAAGCTGAATAGAACCATTCTCTAAACTCTGTTAGCTACATTGGGATCTTAGAGACCTGGATTCCATGTATAGAGCTATAGGTAGGCACTTATGTAGAGGTTCATTCTCTGGAGCTGCATAGTGCTGTAAATACAACCTGGAGAGATTGAGATCAGCACTTGCTCAGCCTAAATATGAAAAGACTGAGAAGGAGTAGTTCTAGACTTCAAATACACAGAGGACTGCTACCAAGAATAACTTATTTTTCAAATTCCTGGAGAATGTGATGAGAAATGATGGATTTTGGTTGCAGTAAGGAGGATTTAAAATCGGCATCACAAAAAACTTGGTAATGAAACACTGAATAGAGATTCACTGAGAAGGATGCAGAGATGTCATCATTTGAGGTATTTGTCAACATGTATCTGCCAGAGGAGGCTGGTTTGGATTCCTGACAGTCAAGTAACTGAAAGATAAGTTCTCTTTACTATTGTAGTATAATTGAAAGACAATATATGAAACACTACACAAATCATGGCTTCATTTACAGAAACATTTCCTGCCCTGGAATTGAGGGTGTCACCAGACTGGGATGTTCCCTCTGTAGAGGTTACTGGCTGTGCTTACATTTTCTTGAGGAGTCACTGGTGTGGCAACAAGAACAAATAAGTCTTTCTGGAGCAATTCAAAGGCAGTTTTGTTTTCAAAGGCTTAAGCTACTTGTTTTACAAGTGGTATGAGCCTTTCTGCAAGCATTTTGCCTGTTAAAGGAATCCCATCCACCATTTTGAACCTCCCAAAATCAAAATCAACCCTCTGCCTGTCCTGCAGAAGCAGCTTCTGAAGGTGCAAGAGTCCTATAACAAAACCTGTGTGCTCTAGAGCACATGGCACCTTTTGTGCTCAATATTAAGTCTGAGAAATTGCAATAGGCACATTATAAAAGCTTGGATAGTGGATTTTTCTGGCAAAAAATAGGGAGAAATGAAATCTTCAAAGGCATTTGACATAAAGTAGTTCAAGCCTCGTGAACTGCTGAAACAGCATGTTTGGGTAGGGCTATCCACTGTAGCTATTATAAATATCAAGCACTATATTACTGTGGCTGTGTTATCTCTGACAAGATTAAGTGCATTCCTGTCAGAGAGAATCTTCCGATAAAGATTTCATTGCCTCTTCCCCACATACAAAATGATAAGTGACCCTGATATTTCTCTGCTCCTCTTTATCAATAAAAATTGTTCTGCTTGGATTATTTCTGTTTGTCTCCTAATGAAGTGACATTTTCTGATGTGTCAGTCAATCCTGGACTTGAGAAAGACATATGAACTCAAACCCACATCCTAGAAGTTGTAGCTATGCACCACACACTGAAATACGCTGTGCTAGGCTTTTAATCTGCTTTGCTCATAAAAATATAAATCACCAATTAAAAATAATAACTGAGGTGAGGCAATAGATTATTTGATGACCCAGACTGCTCACTGTGAATCATTGCATCACTTGCTGAAACAGACGTATGATGGCATGGAGTTGGAGACATCGAAGCTGATTTAGGAATAGACACCAGCAGTGTTAAATCAAAGTTACTGCTTATAGAGCAGAATTTATAGTTTGCTGGGTAGACATCTTGAGGACCACATGGAGTCACATGAATATTAAATATTCCATGCTGCATGTGAAAACTGCAACAGAATGGTCTAAAATATGCACAGGGACCTGAATTGATGACAGTGCCCTTGTGTCCTTTTCCTCACTCACTCATCCTAATGCATCCATTTCCAGGGAATCTCGGCTGTGCTGGGCTGAGCCTTCCACACTCAGTTGGGCCCAGCACAACAAAGGGAGCTGGGATTTCCATGTTGGCACAGGTGAGCTTACCCAGAATGAAAGTTATTCTTTGGCATCTGTGTAGGTTGGATAAGCTCATGATGGCTGAAGCTGCTTTCCAGGGCTTCTTGGGAAGTGTGAATGCCATTTTAAGAATATTTTTGTCAATGGCGGTGGCTTTGGGGATGATAGAAGGAGTCAGTGGCCAAATAGGAGCTCAGAATACCTGCCCATTCCTGGCTTGGAGTGTTATGGAACTGCTGCAGGTCTGGTGGAGGCTGAAACCAGTTCCACCTACATTGTGAACAGACCAAGGGACATGATAGTCCCCAGGCATGAGAGGAAGAAGGGGGAAGAGCATTTAGGAAAGGCTGAGGCTAATGAGATTGCATCTGATTTAGAGCATGGAATTTGCTATCTAAACTGAGGCAAAGAGCCAGATGAAGAGCCAGGAAAATGGAGAAAGGAGCTGTGTCTAGAGAATCAACACCATGGCATGGGAGAATCATTGATTCCCTCCATCCCAACAAAGAGCCATTGGTTCTTCTTACAGCCATGGCTGTTCTGGTGGCCTCAGATTACCTGAGCAGCAAGACCAGAGACTGGGGAAGCTGATGTGAGTGTGCAGCAGTCAGTGCCAGTGGTTGTAAAGGATCTGCAGCTGTTTTCATAGGTGACATAGTTTTCATTGCCCATTATAATGTCAAGTGTGTTAAATTTATGAGGCAGTGTGTTTATTTTAATGTGCAGTGTCTGCATCTCACCAGCCACATATATTTCAATCTTTAATGCAGCCATCTCGTTGGATTATAACACTCTTGCATATTTACTCACAGTCTCTCTGAATGGAGAATTGAACAGTATCTCATGGCATTTTACTAATTAAATAGATTGTGTGTTTTGCTGGCAGTGCGTTGTGAACATTAACTTCTGAAAGCTTTTTCATTTGTCATTGTCTCATTCCTTGGCATTATGATTACTGCAATTTTATATGTGATAAGACTGTACAGCAAGTTAGACTGTACATCAGAAATTCCTGCCGGCAGCAGTCTGCTCCGTGAGATAGAAGTGTAATGGGATTCATAATGTTCACTCACACTCTCTTCATCAGCATTTCCTCCCTCCTCCTCTTGACTGGGCATTTTATTTGTGTCTCTCCCTGTTCCATTTGGGCTGTGAGGAGGAGGGCTGTGCTCTTTTTTGATTTTCTGCTTTAACCTTGACTCTGAAACACTTTCTTATCAGGAAGCTGTTAGATGGGGTTTCACAAAGGCCGGGACGCTGCAGGAGCATATGGCTGTGAATAGGATATGTGTTCTCACAGGTACTATCAGATCCCCTCCCTCCCAGAGTGTGGAAGAAGCTGCTCCATCCCTAAACCTCCAGCTCAGTGGCACTACTCTAGCAGGGTGTGAGGCATAAAACCCCACAGCTGAGACCTGGCTTGCTCCTGGCACTGAATGAGGTTTATAAATCCCCATGTTGCCTTTAGGTTTGGGGTTGCAGCACAGCGGTGTTTGTACCTGTTTGGGTCCATTTTCTATTGTAAAAAAGCCATGGCCATCAGTGTGAATGGTGTTTGTATCTCCTAATTTAGGATGCCTACATTATAAAAATTTGCCTCAACTATATTCCAGTGCTGAATAGAAAAATATTTGAACTTTGGAAAAAGAGATGTATTCTAGTCCTGATTTCAGAAACTGCTGGTGAGATGAAGATTGTCCTAAATTTAGGGATGGGTAAACTCTCAGATTGAGATGGCTGTATGTGACCCAGGTGCCCAGATTCCTATTTTATTCCATGAAGAAGCTGTTGATGGAGAGACCAGATTGCAGAGAGTTGTTCAGCTCTGCATAAATGTAGGATGAGATTAATACTTCCTAGATTTCACTAACTGGACAGGCTGGCTCTCTATGAGATACAGTGGGAGGTCACCTGCAGATGTCTCACCTGGCAAGATGTGCCTGGAGGTGACAGTGCCGGATGTCAAAGCTACTGTGATATCTGTCCCAAGGGATGGCAGGGACCTTGAAAATTGCCTTCTCCAGACTCCTCACCTGAAAGAGAGCCCTTCTAGAAATGCTGTTGAAGTGACCCCAAGCTTGGAAATGCTTCTTTCTTCCTTGTTGATGCTTCCAAAGGTCACAGCCGCCTCTCGCCTGTGCAGTGAAGTGCACACAGCAGTGCAAGTGCTGTGCTGCTGTCTCTGCAGGATTATTGTGCCTTGATGCCTCTTCTCAGCTGCATCTGCAGGAGCCATCAGTCTCCTCCAATCTGATGAAGTACATCCATCTTCCTCCCTCTCCCCATGGCCTCATCTCCTGATGACAATGCCTGTTCTTGTGTGAATGTGTTTTGGAGCCCCTCTAAGCACACTGATCTTCAACACTTTTTAAATGCCTGTTAGGCTCTTCTATTTCTTTAAGGTAGGGAGCTGCTCTTGTAAGTTATACCTTTTGAATTTATTTTTTTGCTTGGGCCAAATAAGATCAATCAAATCATATGGCTAATAAAATTGATAAAGAACCAATAAAAGCCTGATGACACACCATCTGGCACACTGAAGATGAATGAGAAAACCAAGCCACTGCTCAAATCTTAACCTTCCCAATCACATTAGAAGCTCATTCACACTTCATAATAGCCCAATATTTCATTTCAGCTGCTGAGATTAATGCCAAAGAATACATAATCAGACAATAATTCTCTGTATCTTTCCATCCAGATGCATCGAATGTAGTCATCAAAATAAACAGATCAACTGTTTCTTCCTTCCCACCATATTCACTAGCACTGTAACAGCAGCAACCAAAACAGAACCTCTGCAGGAACTGGGGATCCTGCTGTTAAACAAAAGGCAGCTGGAAAGAACAGCTTTTCCAAAGCATCAAAATTACTTAGGAGGAGAACCCCTGGTAAAGTCCACAAAATTTCAAGCTGTAACTCATGGAGCCTCCTGCTGTGGAGCCATTAATGGGCTTTTGAAATTTTCACCTGACCCTGCCAAGAAGGGTGTTACTGCAGGATATAAAGCTGAGTCTCAGATGGAGAGCTCAGGTGAGAGCACCACAGTGCAATCAATGGAGTTGTATCTTACCAAGGGTTTTCAAAAGTCAGAAAGGAACTGAAAAGCCAAGTAAGGGTTATTGGAGATCATAGCACTGAACAGCCACATCTATAACATTGAGTGACCTTTTAGAAAGTGAACATACCCTTAATATGGATTGTGATCCTGATGCACCCTGAAAATATGGGGTATTTTAACAAATATTGACAAATTGTCAGTGTAATCATACCAGACAGGGCTGGAGAGTTAACTGCATATTTAAAGTACAGATTGCTGAAGGCTCCTCAGCTCCTCCTGTCCCACTGCTGACCATCGCTCTCGTAATGCAGGGTATCTTGTACACGTCTGCTGCCGTACTGTGAGCTGTTCACAGTCCCAGTGACAGCCTTGGGTCATCTATCACCTCAAGTCCTAATCAGAGTGCTGCTCTGCCCGTGATGTGTTGGTGCAATACATCTGCCCGGAGACAGGGCTGGAGATTGCAAACCCACACATCTGGCAAAGGCACATGCCCCTCGTGTTTATGGATGGGTGTAGAGGGGTGTGTGGACACACACGTGGAGCTGCTTCTCTCTTTGGCTTTAGATTAAAATTGTATTGATGTTTACAGCCTAGCTCAGGGCTCCCAAAAGAGAGGTGTGCATCTCTCAAAATGCCTGTGGGCCAAAGTAATCCTGGTATCTGCCCCAAGGGATGCCATGAATCGGGAAAAATTACTTTGGTGGGAGGATTACAGCAATTGTGCTCAGTGATATTAAATGACCATTAAACCATTTATTAAGCCCCACAATAAATGGCATACTGAATCATCTGAACCATGCAAAATATTTGAGAGCTGACTTACCAGGAGAACTCAGTGAGTAGTTACACACAGGGTGTAACTCAATGCAATGCATTTATTAATGATCCAAAAAAAAGAAGGGCTCATTACTAGCAAGGTTTGTGGTTTGGAGCAGCAGCTGGCAGTGGTGAATAATGGTGAGGGAAGGGCAGTTTTACAGTGTACTGTAAGGTGGAATGATTTAAAGAACCAGCACTTTTAATGTACCCAAATGCCAACACGTACCCCTGGGAAGCGGAGTTGTGCCCGGAGCTGGCAGAATGTGGAGCTGCCTCCTGGAAGGCATCAGCTTGGGGAGGGGATGGGAGGTCATGGTCAATAAACAGCATGCAATGGTTGTCTGATATAATTGTGTGGCTCAGAGAGGTAATGCGAGCCTCAGATGTAAATCCAGGTGAAAATAGAACAAAAGAAAGAAAGTGATATTACTGCTGTTTGCTGCTGTAGTGTGTTCAGTGGCCAGAAATTATCTTGGAGTCTAAATGAAGGTGCAATGCAGTCCTTACTACAAGAATAACCACTTACGTTTTTAAAAAGTTATCTGAGTTAAGGCAAAAATCCTAATTACAAGAGGAAGGTTACTCAGAAATAAATATGTGTCTTACTCACTGACTGTAAGAACCTATGTGGGACAAAAAATTACTGAAGGCAGAGGGCTAGGGAAATGAGCAGGCAAAGACATGGTGAAATCCTGTGCCAGAACTTCAAGCTGGATATATTCGGGGTAACAACACAAAACTTTTTACAGGCTAGCAGCCCTGGTAATACTCCATCTAATGATTTTCTGGATTCTGCATCGCTGCTGGATTTCTCTTGGTAAGCTTTACTCAGTTCAAGCAGAAATTATGCAGGAATTACCAGGTGAAATGTTATGCCCTGTATTACGGTGCTGTCATACTCACTGATCCTCATGTTCCCTCCTGGCATTACAAATCTGTGAACCTAAGAAACACATGACTGAAGGGCAGCCGTGGTGCAACTGCTGCATTCTTAAGTGGAGAAAGCAATCTGGGTCACATCTTGGGGAGAGAGATTGTGCTGTGCTGGGGAGACAGGCAGAGGTGAGGAGTGACCTTTGGCTTGTTCTCAGTGACAGGAATTGCAAATACGTGTTCTTTGCAAAAAAAAAACCTTTCCCTGCCAGTCCTAGGCAGCCTTGCTTCTGCAAAGCTCTGCTACAGACAGAGCCTGGCTGGCTCTCACAAGGCTTTGGGAGGGGTAAGAGGGGGAATGCATTTTTGCAGGGGGGCATACTTAGGGCTTGTACGGGAAGAAGGCTGTTTGTGTGGCCACAGAGTGAGCCAGTATGGTTCTCCCCCACTCCAGCAACAATTCAGACCAACATTACCCATGTTTAGCACCGTGCCATCCCCTGCTGTCAATGCTTCTCACAATGCAGCCCAGGATACCATTTTCCCTCTTGGCTACAGGGGCACAGTGCCACCGAACTGACTTGTGCCCAGCTTGGTATCCACCAGGACCTCTTCTCCCAGTCAGTCAGCCTCCAGCTTATTCTGGTGCCTGGGGATGCTCCTCCCCAGCTTCAGGACCTGGCACTTGCCTTTGCTGAGCTGCATGACATTCCTGTTGGCCAATTTCTCCAGTCCATCGAGGTCCCTCTGGATGGCAGCACAGCTTCTGGTTCATCAACCACTGCTCCCAGGTCTGTGTTGTCTGCAAACTTGCTTGCCAGTTAGCTGTCTTCAATAGCCAAGCTGCTGCTGGATATTCTGCCACATGAAGCTTCTACCAGGACCTTCACCGGTGCAAGGAAGGCATCATGCCCAGGCAGCCCAGTGTCCCCAGGGCTGTGAGCTGAGTGCCACATTTGGGACACTGTTGTAAGCGCTTGGGTGTTGTCTAGCAACCTGCAGCTTTCCCTGAGAGCTCAGCCGAGGCTTCTAGGACAGGGCAGAATTTCTCTGCCCTTCCACACGGCCCGGCACTTTTGCTCCGGCCAGCTGTCAGCCTTACAAACACAGCGATGACAAAGGAGGAGAGAAGGGTCTCTCCATGGGGGTGTTAGAAGATGGTTAATCGTTGCATCTGGTCCATGCAGACCCCCGAGGTAGCGAGCAAGAGAGACCTCGTGGCCAGGGAGCAGGGGCTTTTCCCCCAGGGCTCAGGGGTGGTACAAGGTCAGGGTTGGGGTACAGGAACCAACAGGGAGAGCCCAAGGGAGTGGCCAGGACTAGGGGCAGGGGGGAAAGGTGGGGGAACAATGTAAACTGAACCCCACAGGACACCTCTACAGAGCAGGTTTGTGTGACAGCAGCCCCTTCCCTTACCCCAGTAAGTGACAGTCAGTAGGCCAGGGGCACAGGTATTTAGGTTAGGTTTCTAGTAGAGGAGTGATGTCTCCTGTGCTTCATTTTCTGTCAAAACACTCTCCTTATCCCCATGGGCTCCCTCCCTAGTGCACAGCTACACTAGGAGACCGTCACTTGATCTATCCTGCCTTTAGTCAGGTCTACACCTTGCAGCTGATTTCACTGCAAGAATCAATGAGTTAATGTGGAGTTTTCTGATGGAGACACAGATCATGTGGGTATTGAGTCATGCAGAGATACTAGATCAGACTCCAATAGTTCATCACTCTTAGCACAGCAACAAACCCACGCTGGTAATCTCTGTCTCTTAGAAAAACGAATGCCCTCAGAGGTGGGGCTGTGCTGCTCTGGAGCCTGGGTGGCCATCACTTGCTCTGGCATTTCTGCTCTGTTCATCATGGTGTGGTGTAGATGCACTCTTAGATACTTTTCAGACTCACTAAATCATGGCAGTTCCCAGGAACTGATTGGGAAGTTGTATTCTCAGCTCCCTGGAAAATTACTGGTATTATGTTGTCACATCAACAGCTGGACAGGCATTTTTACTGGCAAATATCACCAGATCAGGTGGGGAGGTTAAAAGGTGTAACCAATAAAAAGGACAAAGCAACAGGGATGAAAAATTATTGCAGTGCAGATTAATTGCAAATCACTTACAGATGTAAAGTGCAAGTCATACAAGTCAGGAAGGCAAGAGAGAGCTTGATAGATAAGGAATAAAATGCAAAGTACAGGAACAAATGGAATTTCAACAGAAAGTTTATGAGGAATTATTGCTCTGAGGTAAAGAATTTGAGGCTGGAAGAAATAGCTAATAAAGCAGAGGGAAAGTAATTTATTATTTGAAGAGGTTAAAGTTTAGGAGCAAAATCTGTGACAGTTCTTTAATAACAGCAGAGATCTGTGTGCTGTTATTCCCTTGGATAACCCTGAGACCTCTGGAACTTCTGCAAACTACAGAATGAGACCAGCTCTGCCTGTCCTGTTCATGAAATAATTGTGGGTTCTTTCTCCATATTTCAACAGAGGACAGAGGAAAGCTCAGAGGTAGAAAATGTGCACCTGAAGGCTGAATGATTTTGATGAACACTTAACATGCTGTCATGGAGCTCACCACATTGAGACAATTCATTGAAATAGTGGTCACAAGGAGAAGGCTGCATTGTGGTGACAGTTTGACATCACAGCTGAGCCAGTCTGGCCTGATGAGCTGGGGGAGGCAGCACACACCAGATTTTCAGCTACCAGGCAGGTGGTGCAGCCATCATCTGTTCAGTGTAGGCAGCAGCTCCTGCACTATCCACAGGTGACACTCCTGTCACTGAGGCTGCTTGACCAGTCCCACTACAGAACTGTCATAATAAGTCAGCATAATTTTGCTGGGCATTAACAGTTAGAGAGAAACTTTCCTGGATGGACAGTTCAAGGAGGATGGGATTGATGATTTTTGTCTTCCTCAGCTTCTCTCTCAGCCATGCCCAGTTCAAGCCTGGGAATGTGACAACAGGCTGGTTGTGGACTTCCCTTGGAGCAGCCAAGGCTGGTTGCCTTCAGCCACTGGCATTGCCTTCAGCCTCATTACTGATGTGCTAATTGACCTCATTGGTGCAAAAGGTGCTGGCACACAGTACCAGAGGCTGTGTGTGCAGTATTTACGTTTCTAGGGAAAGAAGAATTTGATATCTTTTCCCCTGGTAATTAGTGCAGAAGTTTGAAACCTTTCACTTGTATCGATGCCTATCCAAACTCCACTCAGCCACTAGCACTCTTTTTATGAAAAGTGTATGGATGGTGTTTGAAAAACCTCTGAAAGTTTGCCAGTGTCTTGCAGACTTTTTGCTGTCCTATACTAGGTGAAGGTCCCTGAAGAGTTCACCCAACAACTCCATCATTTCCTGTGTAAATGGCTGCCTTATGTACAGAAGGACTTTCTGGGGAAAAAAAAATCATTTATACCTTTCTGGTTTGTTAACTTGTCCATGTAGTAACAGGAGGCAAGCCATGCTATCAGTCTGAAGGGGCATGAAACAGTTTTTACTGAATGAACAATTCATAAGAACATGAGAATGACCATACAAGGTCAGATCAAAAGTCCATCCAAGCCTGTGTTTGGCACAGCCAATAAAGTGGCAGAGGGAAAATGCAGAACAGAAGAGCAACAATATACCCTCTTTACCACCAGCACTCTATGGTTTCCTTATACATACACTATTTTTTTTTTTTTTGGTGATTTATTCTTTTGCCTTCACAAACACAGATCATAATCCTGACGTCAGTGGCCATGCTATAGATTTGTGTAAAAATGCCTGGTGCTCTCATCAGGCTGAGGTCAGTAATGCAAGTTATGGCAGAGCTGCTGATCCAAAGCCCTTTCTGCTGGAAGAGTCCAGGGCTGGAGATCTTGGTGGTTTAAAGACCAGATAGGATTGACTGGCTCTCTGGGAACTGAGATACTGATTTGACATTCTGTAAGAGTAAAGATAGTCCTGGGATTATATTTCATGAATAAATAAACCTTGGTAGTGAATTCCCTCAAATAGCTGTCAAAGATTCACATTGGTGTTTCAGTAAAAATCAGAAGCCTTGATGGTACAACAAAGCTGATGTAGTGAAGCAAATGAAATTTTTACCAGTGAATGCTTGAGGTTCAATTAATCAGTTCTTTAAAGTCAAGAACATTTATTCTTTTCATTACTGAATTTAGTAATATTATAGCAGTAAATACAAAGAGGCTTGCTATTAATTGTGCTGGCCATGTATGGTCAGATTATTTGTGGGAATAATTGCTACATGGACTAGAATTACATTACCTCAGGTTATTGGATTACATATCATGTCCTGCTGAATTCGTAATATCATTTTGTTTAAATGCAAATGCTAAAATAAATGATAGCTTCTGCTTTAGGGCTGTGGATTAGTTATTCAAGTTGATCTTACTATTAACTCTGCAGGGAAGATAAATCGGTTAAAGGAAAAACTTGACATCTTATCAATTTTTTCTATATAGAGGTTTTAGTGGGAAAAAAAAAATGCTTGTTGCAGCAGTTTCATTTTAGTTCCTTAATCATGTGTTAAGTAAGTCTCTACTAGGAGTTTAATATGGAATTTTAAAGTGCTTGGACCTAATGAAACCAGGCACTGACACTGTGGCGGCAGCAGGGCAAGGTGTCTCAGAGCAGGAGCAACCCAAACAAGTCATGTTGACTTTCCTTCTTCCCCTCGAAAAGTTTACTAATGCTTTTATGGTGCCTAGTGGCACCAAATTTGGGTGCCAGAGATTCACAAGAGAGGCAGGTTAGTGCTGTGTGCTCCCACCACACCTTTCAATGACCTTTCAGAACTTAAAGGAGGCCTATAAGAAAGATGGGGGCCTCTTGTGAGGATGAGGGGGAATTGTTTTTGAAGTGAAGGAGGGTAGATTCAGACTAGATACAAGAAATAAAATTTTTTACAATGAGGTGGTGAAACACTGGCACAGGGTGCCCAGAGAGGTGGTAGATGCCCCATTCCTGGAAACATTCAAGGCCAGGTTGGGTGGGGCTCTGAGCAACCTGGTCTAGTGGAAGGTGTCCCTCCTTGTGCCAGGGGTGTTGGATTAGATGACCTTTAAAGGTCAAACCCAAAATGTGCTATGATTCTATAACTCTGTGCAAAAATTTTGAGACAGAAAACTGGGGAGATTGGAAAAATTAGATGAAAGGTAATTTAAAGAAGAAAAACTCTGCACAAACTCCAGATTCAGTGGAAGAACCAAGCACATAAGGAGTAGTAGGAAGGGCTGGGAGTGCAGTCATGGGTGTTGTGGCTTGGAGCAATGGGATGAGGAGGCAGTGACCTCACTCTGCCTAAGCTTGTGTGACTTTAATCTTCTGCTCTCCCTAGGCAGGTCATAACTGGGACACACTGATGGACAGGCTAGAATTCAAGCACTGATAATAATAAGGGCTGTAGAGCAGGATTTATGAAGAAAAGTTAAGCACCAAATGTGCACAGTTTGTCTCTGTGACAGCCTGACATTAGAGCACTGTAAATACAGATGAAAAGGAAGAGGTGTCATTTAACATAATAGAAGGATGCTGTGAGCAAGGGCTTTACACACGTCCTCACTTCAAGGAAGTCTGCACATTAATGAAGACAAAACTCAACCCCTTCTGCATGCTTGGCTGCTGCCGAGATTCCCACCCCCCTGCAACTCCTCAGCCTGAGCCTTATCCCTCCTCCCTGGAGGGAAATCAATCACTCCTAGCCACATCCAGGTGGGATGAAGAGGGATTCACTCTCCTGGGAGTCAGAAAAACTCCCTTCCTATTTCTCCAGAGGCTCAGAATAAATCCCCTCAGTCAATGATGTGCTGCACACTGTCCCTGCTCTCCTGTCAGCCGTATCTCAGGTTAGGTTTGAGGTGCAGCTGCTGAGGTTACCTGAGTGCTCTAATCCAACACTGCTCACTGGGGCAATGGCACACAAACACTTGGCCCTGAGGAACCACTTAGCCAGTGAAATGGGTTACAAAGCTACCAAACCTCAGGAAAACTTTGGAGACCATAAGGTTGAAAGAAAACCCTGTCCAGAGGAGCTGTCTGCAGCTCTTTTCCGATTCCTCACTCAAGGGTAGCAGCTGTCTGAAAACTCCTACAGCTCAGGAGAAGGCAACTGGTGCTCAGCTATCAGAAAAGCATCCACAAGTAGTAATTTCCCATTATTTGTTAGATTGCATTTTAATTATTGACAGGCAGGCAGCCAGCATTGGATGGTGATGGCTGCCAAGAGCCCAAAGGCTTTTTGTGTAGGGGGTTAAATTTTGTTAATGATCTGAGTTTCTGCCAAACTCACTGCCACATATCAGGAGTGACACTAACTAGACTTAGAGGCTGTTTCAGTTAAGTGCTTGCACTTTATTTACACGAGCCATTTCATAAACTGCTGCTCAGAAAATACAGAAGAGCACAGAGAAGAAATAAGGATGGGTGAGTACCTCTGGATGGCTGACCAATTTCCTTCTCCACATTGTCAAGTTATTTTTCTGCCTCTGGGGAAGAAATTGGCCCTTATAGTGTCATATTGATTTAAGAAAACTCCTTCTTTCCAGTCCTACCTGCCCTTCTGCCTCTCATTCCAGGAAAGAATTTTACTAGGGAGTTTGGGAATTTTTATACAAGAGGAATGTTGTGATTTTTGGGTTCCTTTCTGAAGGGCTAACATGTCTGTTTTATTTTTCCTTAGTGCTCCAGCTCAAGAAGTCACACAGACGGTTTAGATTCATTACCTTCCTCGACAAAGTCTTTCATGACCTTCAGCTTCTGTTTTGGTTACCAAATCCACCTGCCCTCATCTCCCTGCTTCTTTTCCTTAGGGTGGCAGCTCATCTCTTCAGTATTTTACTTTTGTCCTTACCCCTGGTGTATTAAATTCAGAGACTCATCTACCCATTTCCAATTAATTTTCCTCCTTCCATTTTCCACTTCCTGAAAACCATCTCTCATGCACTACCCAGGGGTTTCCAGGAAACCCTTATGCTATCCACTCTTCCAAGAACTCTTGTGGCTTTCATGCCAAAGAGGATGGTGCTGTTGCCATCAGAGGATTTCACTGCTACCACCAATTTCTTGGCCATGGTGTTTTTCCCAGGACTTCAGTTTTTCTCACCATCTATATTCTGAAGGATTCAAAATGAATGAAAGTAGCACTGACAATATGTTCAGCAGGTGACCTGAATGCACATGGTATTGCAACAGCAGATGATGCTGACAGGATGGGAATTTCAGCTCACCATTCTGGTGGCCAGTAGTGTTGGGGCTGGTTGGCAGGGGCAATGTCAGCCTGTCCCATTCTGTGTCAGCCTTGCAGTTAGAGCTCCTTCCCTGAGCCCTGGACACCTCTGCAATACCTGCTGAAGTGATTGCTTGGAGACTGAAGAACATCTGAAATGTGTGCCCACTGCCTATACCCACAGCTTCATTGCACAGCCAAAACTCTTTAAGTAGGATTTAGGGCTGAGAAGTACAAGAAGTTATGCGATTCCTTACTCTAAGTCAAGAAAGCAATCACCTGTCAAGGCAATCTAACTTCCCTGTTTTATCTTCTGAGAAAAAATACATGGTTGATAAATTTATAGAAGTTAACACGAGCAGGTTATTTTAAAGGAAATATTAACCACTGCCAAGAAATCCTTTCTGCTCAAATTTGGCTGGTCCTCAAATGTCTTGCAGAAAGGTTAGTACTGAGTATTTTAATTCACCCTCCAGGCCTCCACAGTTCCCTTCCCTTCCCTTCCCTTCCCTTCCCTTCCCTTCCCTTCCCTTCCCTTCCCTTCCCTTCCCTTCCCTTCCCTTCCCTTCCCTTCCCTTCCCTTTTTTTTTTCCTTCTTATACAAGTAAAATTCCAAGTGCAATGCATCTCATTAGTGATCATGTTTCATATTAATTGAGGTAAACCAGGAGAGGACATTGTGTAAAGCACTCAATTGAGCAATAGGCCGAGTACCAGCATGTTGGATAAATAGGAAAACAAATTCCCGGAAGGCTCAGTGCTTTGTGTTTTGCTCAATACCTCTTCCAGTACCTTTTCCTGGCACTAGATTCCCCGTAATGTAAAATAATACTTAATAAAACTTACACTTGAAAAAGTAATTTGCTTGGGCTATTGATTTAATTAAATCGAGTCCATTTGTTTGAGCACTGTTTGTGTTTGGAATGCACAGCACAGAAGCCACAGAAGGAAGTTCCTCACTGCAGTCGAGTACTCTATTCCTTCCTGGAGCGAGGTAAGGAATGGCAAAGGAGTGTCCCTTGGCACGTGCCCTGTTGAAAATCTAAATATGGCGGGTTTATAATCTATCAGTGCTCCAGTTTGGGCTGATGTCTGTGGACTGGGAGCCCTTTGTGCCCTTGGTGTAATGGAACCTGTGGCTCCAGTAGGGAGAGCTGGCAGCTTTACATCAATGGGGATTTTGTCTGTGATTGGCTTTTCTTGTTATTCAACAACAACCAAAAGGCTTTAAAATACCACGAAACTTGTCAGGCTGATGTCTATTCTACTAGCTGCCTCTCTTTTATTGGTAAATTTACTCAGCTGTATTATTTTGTAATGCCAATATCCCTTCATCAGCCATGAGTCACACTGTTTGTCAGATCTGAGGGAGTGGGTTCTTTAGGGCTTCACCTGTGAAAGATCTTGGTGAGAGTTGGAAAGGTCCCTCCATTTTGCCATTTGTGAAGTGCAGTTATGCTTTTCTACTTGGTTTAGTGCTGGGCAACAGTCTACAGGAGGAAGAAACAGCAATAAACCAGTAATATTAGGAAACAACCCTTTAGTGTAAGAGTATATAGACAGGTTGCCTTGGATCTATGCTTGCAATCATAAAAAGGCATGAGAAAATGCCAGACATCTCATTTTTTCTGTGTCTTTTTTAAGGCTGAGATGTGGAGAGTGCCACTTCCCAGTTACTCATTCTGATCTGGGAGCCAGTAGTGTTCTGCAGAAGTGTCTCTAAAAACTCTAGAACTGATTAAAAGTAAGATTTTGAAGGATTTTAATTTTTTGGCTAGTACAGAACTAAAATGTTGGGTGAAGGTTACAACTGCCTGTTGATTTCTGTGCATCACTCTTGTAGGCATGAGAATAAAGAATTACCATCACCCTAAATTACTAAACTTTCTTAGTATGGAGAGTAGAAAGTCAAGAATATCTTCCTCTCCAAGCACTGCAGAACAGGGTATCGCAATTCTCTCATCCGGGGACCCTGACAGGGCCCCAGAAAATGGCCACATCACTGAATTTTTGGCTGGAAGGCTCATCAGCCCTAACTTCCATTCACAAAATCATATTTCGGGTTCACACTCAGATTTTGAGGAGTATGGGTGGTATGAGAAGCTGAATGGGATGGAGTAAAAAAAAAAAACTTTTTATTGTTTCATGTTTAGTGCACCATATTCTTCATACAGCTCAGAAGATGGGTTTGATTTTCTTCTAGCATGATATAATTGTGTATTTTGTCCTGACACTTCATTTCCCTCCCCAGCCACGGAGTTGCCATTTTACACCATCAAATAATTGTTCATTACTGTTGAAAAGGGTGAGGGGAATTTGACAGCTCCACAGAAATCCAGAAGTCACTGGGTGTCTGTGGTTGGGCTCCGGCAGCCAAGTGCAACCTCTGTCCTCTGGCAGTCAAAAGAAACATTCTCCATGAAGCCAAGGATGTACAAGTAAATAAACACCCTCATTAGGCTTTGTAGTGAAGACCTCATCACTTAAATTATTGATATTTCAATTAATTTGGAGAACTCTCAGGATCCTTGCTGCTTACAGACTGCTGACCTTCATGGTCAGAGATGCTAATGCTCAGTTAATTATGAACAGGTTAATGCCCAGTTAGTTATAAGCAGGATTATGCTCTTAAAAAAATGCAAATGTGTTTGCGGTCAGAGAAATGATTTAACAGTCAGCAAAGGTGTGGACAAGAAGAACTGTTGGTATTATTTCTCTTCTTGATTTAGTTTCTCATGGCTTTTTAAAGTGTTTTGGTTAGTTTATTTATCTGCCATTATTAAATATCTCTGTGCCTAAAGAGAAGAAAAGAAGCAAGAAGACATTGTGATTTTTTGTATCTATTTCCTTGCATGAAAGATGTGTCAGGAATTTTTAAGATTGCAAATCCAAACGTAAAGAAATGAGTAAATTACAGCCATAGCTCTCCCTCTTTGTGCATCATTTAGACAGACAGTCATGGGAGAAAAAAAAAACATGTGAAGGTGCAGTTAAAGAATCATAAAATTATAGACTACTTTTTGGAAGGGACCTTTAAAAGTCATGCAGTCCAGCCTCCCTGCAATGAGCAGGGACATCTTCAACTAGATCAGATTTCCCAGAGCCCCATCCAGCCTGACCTTGAATGATTACAGGGCTAAATCCTGATGCATAGAAATCTGCGTGCTTTCCATGGAATTTCACAGGGCTTTTTGATCATAAATCTCACTGTGCAACCACTGGCATGATATCCATTCTTGCTTCCTCCTGAGCATCTCCCTGTCTTCCTCTGGACCTTGGAAATTCTAGTGGGTGCAGATACTGGATTTTTCGTATCAACATAGCAAATATGATGTATGGGCTGTAATGTGAGAGCTGTGTGAAGTGCAGAATAACATTGCAAATTCCCTCAGCCATTCCATGTTCTGCGACTCTCTCTGCTTCTCACCAGTTCAGCTTTGAAAGCACCCTTCACAATTTTACTGGCTGTTCTGGGAAGCATCTGTCTTGAAGATGTACCAGAGGGGAAATAGAAAAGGGAGCTGGGGTGCCACGGTGCTCTCTCTGGCCAGCACGCTGTCCCCAGCACCGGGCAATGTGCCACCTGCCCCAGGTGGGGGGACGGAGGCTGACCGTGGCACAGGAGGGCAGGCGGAGCACCAGCTCGGGTTCGCCTTGCCCACCGATGGCAGGGTGCACGAAGGAGGGAGCAAAAAGCAGAGGGACTTCCTCGTGGGACAGGGAAGGGTTTATTCAAGGAGAAGCCAGGAGGAGAGCAGAGGAGATAAAATTAGGCAGGCACGGGGTCTTATACCCCAGTATAATGGGTGTGGACAACATACAGTAACCAATAAAATATCACTTACGGGGTCTTACAAAAAGGGGGGAGAAGGGGTCAGGGCAAATGGGAGAAGATGTGGGGGGTAGAGGATTAACATGGCCAATTACCAACCGAGGACCATAGAATTTTCCAGAGAAATAACCAAATATGAACTATAATGAGGAGGGGTGGCAGCAGCCAATGGTCAGCGTGCTTCACACAGCCTTTGAGTGCTCACTGTCCTTGTGCTGTGGAGGCATCAAACCCCTGCACCTGTTGGTCTGCTTGGTCCTGCTGACCACGGCTCTGGCCATGGCTCACCGCAACAGTGGGGGACTGTTGGAACCATACTGATTGTGTGAAAATCCTTCTCAGTGCTATTGAGAATAAAGGAAAGCAACAGCTTTTCAAAAAATCATATTTATATTAATGAAATAATATTAAAACTACTGATATCTCTTTTGTTTTGTTTTGTTATTTATTAATTTTTTAAAAGACCTTATTATCCAGCCAAGCAGGATTTTTACAGCCTTAGTGAAAGGAATAATAGAATCCACAATGTGTCCCTTTCTTTCCCATCATCTCCTTGTTGAGCTGTCTAAGACCTACTTGGCCAGCTGCTGCAACAGGCTGTTGCTTTTAAACCCATGCCATCCTTCTTGCAATTGGTTGCAATCAATAAAGTCAAGAAAATTATGCAGAATCAGCTTTTTTAGGCTCAATACAGGTAAAAAAATTAAAAGCCTGTAGTTTTGAGCTGAAGAATTCATTCAGTATATTCTTCATTTAATCACAATCAAGCCAAATTTCTATTAAAACTCACTGTGCACTTGACTGTCCACATAATAGGAACCACAGCAAACAATGAGGTATTAGTTGTCTTTTTTCCTTTCCTTTTCCTTTGACCCTTGAATTTGTACAATATCCATGGAGTGCAACTAACTACAATCTCCGTATTTAATCTTAAAACGTAATTAAAACAAAGAAGTGTGAAATGAAAAGCAATCAGACAGAAAATACGGACTCCAGTCACAGCACTTCTCTCTGTTTTAGGAATACAAATTGGACTGATTGCATACTTGGATCAGTCTAATCAAAGTAGTACTAGAAACCCAATCCAGTTTTTGAGGAGAAAAAACAGATACAATCGTTAGGTTTTCCACTCTACAGTGGACAAAAAACAACCAAGATTGCAAAAGTCTTGTCCAGCATTGGGTCAGGTTGGGAGTACAGGGGATGAGCCTGTGCTGGGAGTCCATGGAAAGGCTCTGGTTCTCAGTTCCCAGGGGAAGCAGCAAGTGCCAGCCCTGCCAGTTTTGGTCATCACTCTGCAATTGCTGAGTCAAAAATTACGACAGTGGCCATGCACTCCTGGCCAAATGAACAGCAGCAATGCCTGCTTTGGTCTGGCATCTTACTCAGGGCAGTTCTTAGCCTTATCCTCTTTTGTATTTCTACCTTATCTGATCGCCACTGAGGAGGCTTTGTAGACATTAAACAAATAGTTTAGTGCTTAATCCTGTCTGTGTCAGCATTCCCAGTCTGCAAAACAGAAAAAGAAAGAAAAACGAAAAAATGATTCCTGGTTTTGGGAACTCTTTGGGCAAGATTTGTACTCTGTATATGTACAGAGCTTCATCCCACCTCGACTATTTTTATGTCACCAGGATCCATATAAAGAGCAGTTCATGTCCATGCTGTAGATCAGCCCATTTGGCTAAAAAATTAAATAACAGTAATATGAACATCAGGTACCAACAGTGAAGCTCTCAGTCAGTGTATCCAGGAGTGCTTTATGAAGGTGGCCAGGTACAGCAGTAACCAGTCAGCAGACAAGGCATACTCAATGCTCTGTTTCTCAAAATGACACCCACAGGTGTCCATTTGTCCTCTTATCTGTCCTCATTATGTGCTGGATAGGATATAAACTGTTCAAGTGGCAAACGATTTTTTCATCAGCATTATCGACTGTTCCACAGTGGGGAAGAATCTCATAATCTTACATAAACGGCTTTAAAACAAACCTACTGTGTGTCCTCTCAAAAACTTACAATGAGTGGATCTCCATCAGCTTTGACAGATTTTGTTCTATTCACTCTGTGTTTGGCCCATATTCACCATCAGTCTTTGGCTAAATTAGGATCAGTTCAATTTGCTGTACCTCTTGGGTGGACAGTGCAGGAAAGCATGAAAATATCCATGGAAAAAAACCCTTTCTCAAGGGATACTTTATCTTTATTTGAATCAGGATTGTGAAAAATCTTACCACTATGTTGTCTTTCCAGGCTGCAAATCTAATAAACATGAGCCCAAGAATCTTGGGTATTGATCTTGCATTTAGCTACTTTTTAGATGTTGAAAATAAAGTATGAAGAGCTGTGAAGCAGCAGGAGAAGGACCATCTCATCACCTTGGGGTCAGGGAGGTCCCTGGGAGGGAGAACTGCTCCTTCCCAGCCAGCAGCTGACCTCACTTAACTGGGAAAACCTTCAGGGACTGGGAGACTGTAGGAGAGGAGGTGACCAGGAAGTTCTGAAGGGAGTCAAGGAGCAGGGCCATGTTAAAGCCTTCAAGGGGAAGGCAGGAGGGAGGGAAGGAAGGAGTTTCTACAGATTTTCTACAAACCTTGAGGGATGCAGAGTCCATTGAACTCCAGAAGTTGATGAGAGTTGCTGGGCTAAGAATCAGTTGGCAAGAATGGACCAAACGTGAGGACTGTTTACACCTCCTTATTCTCAATCATCGCACCCGTGAGACCTGAGTTTTCTGCACCTAAAGGTTACCTCCTTCTGGGATGTGCTTTGACAAAGTGCAGAACTTGAGTTTTTGATGGGGAAGATGGAGGCAGAGCCCTCTCCAAGCCTGACACCTCACACAGCACTGGAGAGCCTGGCCAGGACTGTGTTGGGGTTCAAGCCACGCTGTCCAGCAGTGACTCCACCCTCAATCTCCCCAGCACCAACCTAAAAGCCTCCCCGGCACCAAGTAGTAGAGGATTGGAGCCCTGCATCTTGTTTTTTGAGACCACCATGTGCCTGCAAAAGGTTGGGAAATGGCTTGGTGCAGCCAAAGTTCTGACCACAAAGCCAGACTTCCCCCAGCAGCATTGAGTAAAGAGGGAAACGCTGAAAATTATTAGCAGTGCTTTTAGTTTTAATTTCCATGGTTTAGCAGGAAGATGACTCTGTCTTTCTTTGTGGTTTCAGCTTGAAGGGAGGAGAAAAGCAGGTGAAATCCAGTGTTGAATGGAGTGCTGCTCATCGGCAGGGTGTGTTAGCCACTGACAAGAGGAGAGTGTTTGGTGAGGGCTGTGACTATCCAACCCTCCAGACTGACAGCAAGACAACACCACAGATGAATTCATGTTCCTCATTCTTCCCACTTCCGATAGTGCTCTTCTCTCCTTTCCACTCCTCAGTTTTCCTCCTCTCTGATACTCTTCTCAAATTTTAATTCTCTCAGAGCTTTCCTCCCTGCACTGCCAGTGCTCTCTCCTAATTTCTCCTTTCATGGCATTTCCCTCTTATCTTCTTTTGAGCCCAAATTACTTTTGTTTTGTACCACCCAGTTTTCTCTCAGCAGCTCTTTCTTCCTCTTCACAACTCAAACTCTGTTTTCCCAGGAGGCCTGGCTTATCTCAGCTCTTTGAATTCAATTAATTGATCTTCATCAGCCAGATTGCCATTGGCAAAGGAAACCAGCACGCTGACTGTCTTTGTGCTTTAACTTCTGTTTTATTCTCATTTAATTTGTGCCCTTTGCAGCTTATTGAGCCCTAATTACCTCTGCTGCCACCTCACTGTATTCAATCTCACTGACCTGACGTCCCTGTCCTCATCAAATCTCACCTTTCTGACTTTGCCCATTATTTTTGTATAAAGTCAGTACCCTCAATGGGGGGCTCAGTTCTTCCAATCTCACTTCATTTTCTTGACTGCTTCCAAGCACTTTCCGTGCATTTCTCTGCCTTCACTCTTCCAAGCTATTATGGGATTCACCAGAGCACAGGCAGACCAGGCACTCAGGCAGTGGTTTCATCCAGGGCATCTTGACCTGGCTTGAGGAAAATTGATCTATACACCAGCATCTCATAGTAAGGATAAGAAAATCTCCCACACCCACTGCACAAACCCTCATATGCCCGTACTATTAATATTTAATAATTTTTTTGCTAACTTTTCTGGTGAAAGCTATCCCACTGGTGCCTGGGTACCTCCTCTCCTGCTCCTTTCATTCCTCTTCCTATTATCTCTTCTCCCACCATCCCATCCCACTGCTGTCAGGTCATGATCCTCAGATATGCCTCTTTCAAATAGCCTAAATTTCCCATATCCTTCACTCCCTGACCTATTTCTGTACTGCTTCTGCTCTTTTCCTTCTTACAAACCTGACCATAATGTGGAGGGGGCTGCACACTGACACAGCACTCACACCTTCGCTCTTCTTCCTCTATCTCTTCATTCTGCTTTGTTTGTTTATCCCTGATTTTGTTAACTTCTCTGGAAAGGCTGATGCTTTCCTTATAGCTAACATCCTTTCCCTTTGCCCCATTCTAATTTTTACCTTTATTTTCATATTTGCTGTCTCCCATGATGGTGATTTTTGTGTGATTTATGGGCTGATGTTTGTAAGTGGGGATGGTTCACCACTTGAAAAACTCTTAGCCACAACACAGAAATGCCCCTGAAGGTTCACTTCTCACTGAGTCTATCCTTCAAAGTGCCTGGGTTTGACCATTTCCCGTCTTTCCAGCCCTTCTTGCCTCTTGCTGTGAAGCTCCTTCATAGGGCTGATTTGGGCTCTGGGTTATGTCTGTGACTCTGTCCTTGTCCACCAGCAGGTTTCTGGTCAGTGCTTGTATTCCTGTGGGCCACCTGCGTCAAACTTTATCTACTGATGCCAATATACCATGGTCCATGATGCCTCTGATATCTCCTAATTTCGTTCACCTCACTAGTACTTTTTTAAAAAAAGAAATCCTGTCAACTGCTGCCATCGTGCCCCATGTCAGGGATGTCATGCAAGAAGGTCTGGGCATGAGGATTTTCTGCAGGAGCTGAAGCCTATTGAAAAATGCCCATTTGTGTAATTTCTTTCTGTTTTTGTAATCCATCTCAGAGGTGAGGAGGATCTGGGCAGTTACCCTTTCTAGGCTGCATGAGTCCCAAACTCATCAGTCAGGTTTCTGATTCCCCACAATGTTCTGATTCCCATTTCAGCTCATTTCTCAGTTGGATGTTTGGGTTTATTACTGATCCCAGGAGCTGCACTGCTCTGGTTTGGCTGAAGACCAGTGCTGGTTTCTCACAGTGCTGGTGGTAAGTGGCCTTGAGGAAGCTTGCATAGGACAGGTGTTGAGTTGTACAAAAAACACACCTGCCCGAGTCCTTTGCTGTGCACAGGGAGCCAAAGCCCCGTGTCCTGCAGCTGAGCCCCTTCCAGGAAAGTCTCCAAAAATAACCTTGAGCTTTCCTCTCCCACAGTGAAATCTATAGTTCTGGGTGGGAGGGCATCTCCTGAAATTAAATGCAAATTCCCCAGTCACTAGTGCAGCCTCAGATGAATATTTGCCTGCGAGAGAACAGGCTGTGAGACTTTCCCAGTTATTTTCTCACTTGGGGCTTGCTCCAGAGGCAATGAGCAGAGTTACTGCTCGATCTCTCACTCACAAAGGAGTGAAGTGTGGCATGCCAGGTTCCTCCTCTGACCTTATGTCAGAAGAGAAAGTGCTTTTCAGTACTTTTCTTTTTGACATGACTGTACTCCTTTGTCTTCTTCCTATTCTTCCTGAACATTAAACTCCCTTCACAATCCCCTTGCTAACTACAAAATTCCTTTTTTCCTTCCTCCCTGCCTTTACTCTGCTGTGTTACTAGAGAGATACGTGAGAATAAAACAAAAGAAAGTGTAAATTTGGAAGACACAGAGCTGTTTTGGTTATGTTGCTTTTGTGCCATCCTTGAAAATTCTATTTCTGTGTAACAAATTTTTTTAAATCAGAGGAGAACTTTCTGCCTTCACTGCTCATTGAGATGCTTTGTGGTACACACAGGTACAATAATATGACAGCAGAGCTTCAGGTATGCTGAATGATTCCCATTTATCCCAAAGCTTCGCATGAAAGCAAATTGTTATGAACTCATTGAACAAGTCTCTTTCTAAGGCTCCCAGAGCAGGCAGTCTGAACCCATTCCCTTCCCAGGGTACAATGAAATGAGATCTTCAGCCCTATTGCAATATTTATCCCAAGGCATCAGCTGGAACGACAGAGCTTAATACTGCAAGGAATTACAGTTGCATTTTTTATCGTGTCCAGTTTACCTCTCAGCCTTGCTTTGGTTTACTTACCTTTGAATTCAGTGCATTTACGCTTCAAATGCGCACTGTGGCTACTTCTGCCTGCTAAAAAATAGATAATATGTGTGCCTACAGCTGGTTGTCAATGTACAGAAGCACATTAAGGGGGTCAGATTTCCAGGAGACACAAACCAACACTATTTCATTAATGTGTTTGTAATATCAGCCAAATTTCACTGCTTAGAACTATTTACAGCTGTTTTCCCCTTTACACAATGTATGGGTTTCAAGGTCACAGTTACCAGTAAAACAGAAGAATTGGGTCAGACTGGAGTGTCTGCACCTACTGTAAGATGAATGAACTACTGAAAATTGGTGGTGGTGCTACAGGCCCCGGCTGACACATAAATTGGGGAGTGTTAAGTGTGTGAGCTTGAGAACTTGGTATCTGGAAGGAGGAATTCAGAGTTTTACTGCCTTGTGGGTGTGCTGTGAGTGAAGCAGAACGATGTGATGATGATGGCACTGGGTGGGTTACCCAAAGTGTTGTGTGATTTGGGGCGCATCCTTCACCTGGACACACTCTCTCTGCCCACTGGGGTGAAATAAAGGTGCTGCTCCTCTCCTCCGTACTGAGAACCTTAGAGCAGAGCAGCTTTTATTCTCTGACATAAAGCCCTCCTTGAGAAAGACAGGTTGCATCTGTAGGGATGCATTGCCTGCGGGGCTGAGCATCAGAGCTCCTCTGACTTGATGATGGATCATAAACACTCCCATCAGTTTTTGGGTTCCCAGGGCAAACAGGTAGAAGCCAATCTCTATGACTTCCAGGAATACTAGGGTTTTTGTGAAACCTGCTCCTTCCCTAGCCTGGCTAAGGGAGGCTCTGCCTTGCTGTCATGAGAGATGCTTTTATGTCTAAGTGCCTTTTCTCTCCACACTCCTGTCAGTTTTCTTCCAAAGCTATCTCAGAGTGGTAATTTGGGAAATCAAGCTTAAAGTTTCCAATTCCTCTGTTGACAGACCTCTTTCAGAGTCCAGGTCACGTCTTTAATGGCGATTCACCTTTCGCACCCTGAGCAGTAGGTTTCCTATTTCATAAATTTAAAGTTGTCTCAGAATGACACCTTCTGTTCTGATGTGATGGTGGAGCTGTAGCAGCAAACACAGCAGCAAAGCCCAGCCTATCTCCTCTCATTTAGGGTCCCTGTCATCCTTTGGAGCAGGTGGAGGGTGTTTCTTGCTTTTTTGTACACATCTTCTGCATTTTAGGCATCTCTCATGCCTTTGGACAGTTTCTGCACTTTCTATCCTGTTTTCTTTTAGGGTGGATGCATGGGAAGGGAGTGCAGGTGTGCTGAGCATGGGGCTTTACTGCTGGGATTGAGCTGGGAGCAGCAGCTGCTTATTTCTCTGAAGCTTAGGCTAGAGTGGTGAGGAGATGGGGAAAGTGATGTTTGGAGATGCTAGGGATAAAATGGTGAGGAACGTTAATCAAGGAATGTGGTCCTCCATGCAGGGCTTCTCATGAAGGGCATTGCACAGGGAAAGGGACTGTAGGAAATGTGAGAAAAATAGCTTTATTTTGGAATAGAAGACTTAAGGAGGATATGAAAGCCACTGATGTGTGAGAAGAAAACACTTTAGTCCATTTTTGTTATTTGTGTTAGTTATCTGTGCCTGACTGTGTCTTGGGACCAGGCAGTGATTCTGCCTTGCTTTTGTGCTTGGAGGGCTGCAAGGACCTGAGAGCCAAGACCTCATTACTCAAGATTCCCTGTGG
This sequence comes from Struthidea cinerea, assembly GCA_013397865.1. Taxonomy (NCBI): domain Eukaryota; kingdom Metazoa; phylum Chordata; class Aves; order Passeriformes; family Corcoracidae; genus Struthidea; species Struthidea cinerea. The sequence goes on along the minus strand of VZTI01000186.1, from coordinate 267,462 downwards.
CTGAAGGACAGCTTCATCCAAGCAGGCAAGACCTGGGACATTTTTGAGTATCTCATGTTCTGTGTCCAGCTGAGAGGAGTTTGGATGGCATCACACATAGAGGTGAGTTCCAGGTGCCTACTCTGGTTGCCCTCCCTGGCTTCTCTTTGCAGGTGGCTCAGTACCAAGGGGTTAGGGAGTCAGTTTAGAGCTCGTTTATGCTTTTTCAGTGCTGTTACCAATAATGATTGTACAAATTTAAAGGCTAACACGCAATGGAAGAAGCTCTTCCTGGGAGCTTTGTTCCAGGACCAGAGGTAATTTCTCCAAGGCTGTTAATGTTGAAAATTAATAATTCCCCATTTGAATTAATTAATGTATTTAGATTGTCTTAGTATTAGGAACGTAATGAAGAAAAAGGGGATGGGGGGGAGGTGAACCCAATTAAAATGTAATTGTTTCATTCAATTCACAATCTTGCATTAGTGAATCTGTGAAAGTAAGTTTTTATAATTAAAAAGAAAAGTAGGTTTGATGATGTCCACCACCACTTTTGGAGTCCATCTATACTACAACAAAAAGAAATTCAAGATGTTTGTGTCTGGAAAGAGCATCTGGTATGTACCCCTCCTTTCTGACTTGCTAAGAGTTTATTAATCATTTACATGAGAATAGAAGAAGCCATTCAAAAGAAGAAAATATGTAATGATCCTTTACTGCCACTTCTAATACTGGAAATACGTAATGTATCATAGTGGGGACCCTCCTCCAGCATGGTAAGGTTTATAAGCTTGATGAAATGACTACCTGCTAACTAAATTCCATCTGTTCCAAATACTCCAGGAAGCACGGTATTGCACTAGATTTTGGCAAACTGTTAAATGAGGTTCAGCCCCATATTAGCATTTTAATTGCTGGCTGATTGCTTTTATGTTGCAAAACTCAGTTCGCAACAGTATGTAAGTTGCAATTAGTTTTTACTGTGTGATCCATTAGCTCCTATAAAGCATGTCGTGCTGCAACATTTGGAAGGTAATTTGCTAGAAACATTAGCGCTCGCATTCGAGAGTGGGGAGTGGCACTGGAAATGCAGCAGTCCTGCCTTTCACAACACAGAGCCCGCGTTTGCTGGCAGAACGCCTTCTCTCAAACGAGATCGAGCTGACAGCTGCGGATAAAATTGTCTCACAGTGGCAGGTTTTCCACGTAAACAGCATCTTGGTCCTGCAGCCTGCTCCGTATGGATTTGCATCTGCCTGGGATCTGAACGGAGCTGGTAGGATGGACACAGGTGTGAGAGCTCCCTTTCCGGGAGTTTGGCTGCTGAGCTCAGCCTGGTTTGTGATATTCCTCCGGGGGAGTTTCGGATGTCCTTTTCATGCCTCAAGAATCTCACGCTTCTTTTGGAGATGCTGTCGTGCTCACACTGTGGTGGGAAGGATGTGTGTGTTCAAGTTACATGAATCAGTTTTGCCTTGAGAAAGGGGGATAAATTAAGCACCATCTTTAAAACTCTGCTACCACTATCATCCTATATTCCTTTAGGCAAAAAAGCAGGTATTTTGACTGGGTTTAAAAACAGCCAAGACTTCTTAGCCCCATTCTGTTAAGCACAGTGGTTCATTTTGCCTTCTTCCATCTCTTTTGGAAATTGTTGTCTCTGGCAGAAAACTTCAACAAATAATGCATGAGGACGTGGTCAGTGAGTTTCCTACTGGTACATGCATGGTGTGACAGCTTTTCTGAGTATCCACGTCAGTCATATTATTTTATCTTTCCTGACTGGATGAAACTACCCTGGAAAGGTTATTCTGCATGTGGTTGCTGGCAGTCCAAATTCTAAATCCTGGCTGTGAATGGCCTGTCTGGGATGCACCACAAAACACGTCACACTTCAGCACTCACTGCTAGCACCTCTCTGAAGGTGTAAATCTCAAAATGTAGCCTATGGTTTTAAGGAGGAATTTGAATTTTTCTTGACTGATGAATAAAAAATGGATGCAGAAAACAATAGTTAAAACATCTCTCCTCTGAGCAATGTCCCTCGGGATTTTCTAGGTCTCCTTTCTTTTGTTTTCACAAACCCTCTGAAGATTTGAAGTCAAACTTTTGTGCATCTTGGCTGTCAGAAGTTTTGCATTGGGAGCATTTGCCAAGCAAAGAAAAACACTGCTTATTCCTGCAGAAATACACTTAAGTCAAATTAAACTGGCACATTTGTAATTATACAACAAATTAGGTAAAATATAAACTTCCAATACTTCAGCTCAGACTGGAAAAACTCACTCAATTTTCTAGCATATGCTTTACACCTGTAGGAGTCAAAAGCACCTGCAGCTGTTCAGTCCTCCCCGTTGGTTTGGTATAAGTGGCAGCTGCCTCCCAGCCTTGATTTTCATCTCTCAGTTTAAGCATCTTGCTGCTCAAACCAAATTATAATGCAAAGCGTGGTCTGTGCTGGGAGATTTGAGATGCGTGCCCTAGTTGTCTGTTGATAAGTCTGATTGTGGAATAAGAGTTTATCCATTTCTTTCAGCTCAAGCTGTACAGTGTGTTCTCTGTTGTGCTAGGACAGAATGACTGCTGAGGGTGCGGGTGCAGAGGTCAGCTGCCAGTTAAGGTGGGTGATGCCAAAGGTTTTATGTTAGGTGTGAGTCAGAAGTACAGGATTTATGCCTCTTTTTGTGTTTCTGCTGCCTGGAAAGTGAAAGCCATGGGAGGTGTACTGACAGCAGCAGAGGTAATGCCAAAGTGGGAAAGATGGAAATCTTTCTCCTGCTGCCTTTTCCTATTTTTTTAGTTTATAGTGCATGGAGCCCAACCAGCCAAAATCTTCCCTGAAGGCTTAGTTGGTAGTCACTGTTGGGTTGCTGTGCCAGCACTGCCTGTGAATAATTTCTGTTTGAATTTCTGTGGAGTGGGAGCAGGTGGAATTTCCCAAATAGAAGTTTTCTTTGCTCAGGTTAGAGGACTAAGTCCCACTGACAGGCATAAAGCAGCTGCTCTGACTGCAGGGAAATACGCGTGACTTGCCTGTGTGTATTTAAAGTCTTGCTCCAAATATAACAGTGCTTGAAGGAATGGCTAGGGAAATCAGGAGCACCCTTTGCTCTGCTCATCCACTGCTGGCCCACGCAAGTGAGCAGTGCAGGGTAGGCAGTGTGTGTAGGGGAAGGGAAAATGATGGGCTGAGATTTGAATGATGCAACAGCTTATTTGGTATCTGAGATGCAGGAAAGTGGGCACTGAGCCTATTGAACTTTACTGAGTCTGTCTAACTGCCCTGGATTTGGTCCTGTAGTGTTACCCAGACTCTCCTGGGGATGGTGATTATTCAGTACCCAGCAGAGCTGATCTTCAGGAGTGTGGCTAAGACTCTTGTGTACCATGGAAGTACAACCGTAAAAACATAACTGCTCCTCTGTTGCAGTCGAAATATTTTTCTTCAGCCCAACTTAAACTGGTTAAAATGATAAGCTAAGCTGGAAAAAAGTCCAAAAGTCTGTGTTACACTTGAGTAGGACTGTGTGTGGTATGTGTATAACTGTAATAATTACAGTTACATGGGGCATTATAGTGATCGAATTTACTGCAGAGGCAAATCCTTAAGCCAGAGTCGGTAACATCTTTGTTGGACAGCATGGCTGGAAAGAGTTTTTTCCACAATAATTTTTTTCTGTATAAGGTATAAAGGACAATGGTGACTTTTTTTGATCTTTTATGCATTTATATTCAAGAAATAAACAAGTAAATTAAGAATTTTCTCTAAATGCAAAATTATTGATTTCTTTTTTTTTTCCCCCTTTCCCAAACATTTCTTTGGTGAGGAAGGGGAGGATGGGAGAGTTGTCAAAATTTTTTTCATCCCAGCACTTTCAGTGTGTGGTATTTCATTTCAGAGGGTTCCTCATTCTCTGCTGTTCAAGCTGACCTCAGAGACTCCCTTTGCCCCTGAAAAAAAAAAAAAGAGGAAAACTTTTGGAGATAAGGCATTTGCTTTGTGCCACCAATGGATAAAAAGGGGAAAAAAGCTGATGACAATATAGGCCTTGGTACATACTTTAAAAAAAATATATGGCAGCCCAGTGCTGCTCAGATTTCCATCTTTCTTCTCTTATTCTTTTTTCTTTTACAAGCACAGGCTGTAGGTGGGGGAAGTTTGAATGAAGTTGGCAGAGGTATTTTGTGTGAGACTGTGCTGCTTTTAACATACCCCACGTATCACTGGCAGCGTTAGCCAGCACTACTGCTTCTGTGAGACTTTGGATGGTGACATAGTGGTTTGCTGAAAAGGCTCAGAAATCCAGGTGGGGAGACAGATTTTCTATTTCACTGTGTTTAATAGATTGTCTTTTGCAAATGTGTTTTACTCTGGTGGACAAATGCAAAACCTGACTTCTCTGTGACCCAATACTTAAATTACATGGCATTGTGAGGGGTGAGGGCAAGCATTCCTAGTCCAGCTTTACAAATGGAAAGTGGGTGCAAAATTCTGTGTATGGGAGAAGAATTGTTTCTTGCTTGGATGCCTGTGGGCTGGGGGAGAGGAGATTAAGGCAAGCCTGGAGTCAGGCTGGCATGGGTGCAAGAGAGCGTGCTTGGTGTCTGCTTTGCTCTGCAAGGCCATGCCAGGTGCAAGGAGTGGAGACATCTTCACTATTACAGCGTCACGGAAAAACTCAGAGTAACAGACAGCCTGATGTTCACCTGCTCTCCCAGAGGAAATGGGAGAGAAGGGAATTGTACCTTTATGGAGAATTTTTATGCAGGAGTGACAGATCAGAGATGGCATAAAGCAAATGTGTAAGAACCCCCTGCATGCATCTGGCTTTGGAGTGAGACCAGCCCTTTTCTTTGAGATGCCACACAAGTGCCTAGTGATGGCAAAAGCTGATGGTAAGACAAAAATAAAAATATGGCAGTCACTTTCAGCCTATCAGACTAGCTGACATCAATGCTGCAGCAGATCAATCAATGGTTGATTTATTTATCCATGTATTTCTCTGGCACAACCAGCCCCTATTTCTGGAAAAGGAAAACATTTGTGTGTTTGCATAGTGTAGGAGTTGATTTGTCAGTGGAGCCGCAGGATGTTTGCTAAGTGAAAAATAATTTTGTGTGTTTTAGTAAATGCAATTCATCAGAAGCTGCGCAGATTAACTGGGTAGAGCTACACTGAACAAAATGGGATCTGCAGATAAAAAAATGATAAATTATTATATTAATCCTGCTCTATGATTCATTGGGAAGAACTCAGAAGCCAAGTATTTTCTGCAAAGAAATTATTCAATGAAGACTGAACAGTGACTATGAAACAACAAAACACCTCCTTTGCAATGGTTTTAAATATTGTTGTACATAAAACCTAATTTATATGGTATTAAAGGCTTTTCTTTGGACTACAAATCATCTTTGAATAAAGCATCTTGTAAACGGTTCCTCAGATGCATCTCAAATACTTTTATGATTATTAGTAAATGGAATTAGAGCACCTTGTAGTAGTTTTATTACATTTTGCACAGCTGTAATGGATTACAGAGAGCCTCTCAGTGCTGTAACTCAGGCTGCATAGCAAATTCTAAGTCAACACACGTTTTTCATAGGTTCTTTGTTTTTTGGGACGATACACCACTTTGCTCTGAAATGATCCATGCCTGATGCCAGCTGAAAGTGGGAGCAGTCAAATGGAGCTGCCCATGTCCGTTAAGAAAGTCCATGATGTGTGTAAATGAGTGGACTTTACCACCTGCTTTTGTTTCTTGCTTTGTCTGGCAGGTGGAAGGAGATCTGCTGCACCCTAAGGAGGTGCGAGAGAGGGAGGGGCTCACCTTAGGTCACGTTGGTGTTAATTGTGGGGTGTTCAGGGAATCTCACTCCCCAAGCTCCCATGACACACTGTGGTTCTAAGGGAGTCACTCCAGAGCAGTGTTATTCTGGGATGGCATTTGGTGGCTGTCTGTGATAACACACAGTGCCCAAAGCAGTGCTTGGCCCTGACGTTTATGGGGCTGGATGTAGCCCCCTCTCTGCAGCTGAGCTAGGCAGTGTAGGCCAGGCTGGAGAGAAATAAGTATGCTCAGGGCATGAGTTATCTCAGGTTAGGTGTCTAGATTGTGTCTAGTTAGTCTGCAACATCAGTATCTTCATTAGTACAGAGAGGAAGCTTGGATGGACACTTGAATGCGGTGAGATGAAACTCACATGTTCAATCTAAACTACTTGTGTGGGCTTTTCCAACAAAAACAACAGAGAAACAGAGCATGGTTCATCCTACCCCTTTTGGAAACTTCCACGTGGGATGGATTCATAGAATCAGTAAGGCTGGAAAAGACCACTGCTAACCCAGCACCTCCATGTTCACGTCTAAACCATCCCCAGGTGTCACATTCATGCATTTTATGAACATTTCCAGGGATGGTGATTCCAGCACTGCCCTGGGCAGCCTCATCAAATGCTTGGCAACCCTTGCGGTGAAGACATTTTTCCTAATATCCAATCCAAACCTCCTCTGGTGCAGCCTGAGCCCATTTCCTCTCATCCTTGGCATCTACGTGTGTTCTCCACTGACTGCAGACAAATCCTGGGTGAGTTGTTTAGAAAGCATAGCTCATCTGGGGCCAGCTCAGGTCAAACAGGATAAATCCTAGCTTTACAGGCCTGTAAGAAGATTTCTGCTGCCTAAAGTTTTATCCAACTGCATTCCATGTAGTAAAGAATACTAATTCCTCCAGAACATGTGTATTTTTGTCCTTAACTTGCCCATTTAGAAACTGGTCTTGGCTTCTGAGCTATAGAGATACTTTGAAAATATAAGCCATTATCCAAGTAACATAGTATCTTATCCCATTGGTAGCATTGGTGAAGTTCTTACTGCTCCCGTGTTTTTCCTTGCTCACAAAAGGACCCATGTGCTTGCTAGATGAGTGTTGAAGTAAAGCACCAGCACGTAAGTGCTTTGCTGAACAGGGATTGATTAAAATACATACTTTGGGGCCTTACTTAATTATGTGTTGGGGACTGCATAATTGGCACCATAGTGAAGACATTTAATAGCTTTCTTCTGATAAATCTGTACAAGCACAGCAGTCCTGAACTGTAATTTAGCATGATAATGCCAGCTTCATCAAGGCCTGTGGAAAAAAGTGGAAAGACGTTTGGCTCTCTGTGTCCTTGTGAGAGGACTGAATTAGTGATTGCAATCTCTGATCTGACAAAAAGCAGCTTCAGTGTATTTTTCCACTGAAATAGCTTCTTACTTGAGCAGAATGAAGGAGGCCCTGCACAGCTGGCAGAGACTGAGCTTCCTAAGGTAGTAAGGGAGACTTTCAGCCTCTAGTCAGAGTCAGGCTGACAGTGGCACAAGATAAATTCACTACAGGACTTAAAGAGATTATAATGCCCTCAATTAAGTTTCAAACAGCAGTCCAGTGTCTGATGTGAGACACTAAATCGTGGTGTAGTAAAAGACATTAAAATATTTCTAAGCCCTCTGCTCTGTATTTTCAGGGTTAATAAAAAGCTACTACACTATCAGAAGCTTCACAAAATGTGCATATTTAGTAAGCATCTTTCCTTGGGAAAGTTGTGACTGTTTTCTTCTTCTCTTTGTTGCAATACAGAGAGAAAAAAAACTCTTGTGCTATCAGAGTGCACACTGCACACAAGCAGAAAGAGGCAGGAGAGAGACCCTCAAGGAAGGTGCAAGCTGTGATCTAAAGGCTGCACGGGTCCCTCTCCAAATCGAGCTCTGGCTGTGACTGCTGGCTTGTGACTCCCAGCCATGGACAGGGCTTACAACTTCTCTTCCCTGCTGCTGCCTTTCTTCTCAGTCATCCTGCAGGCCAGCTCCCCTGTGTCTGTGCTGGTGTGATCCTTGCTGCAAAAAGCCCAAACAAAGGCTCGTCAGATGTGTTGTGTTGGGAAGAAATGTGCTTTTCTTTTCAACTGAGAAGGCATTGAATTTTATGTTTGAGTTTTCCTGTGTGTTTCTGGAGCTCATGTGTGCTGTGCTGTGCAGTGCAGGGAAATAAGCCTATGCAATATTGATACCCGTGTGTCCAGGGCATCCAGGGTGGGTGCAGGGTCCTCTCTACCTCCAAGCTTCTGCAAGAAGGAGACAGGTGAAGCAAAAAGTCATGAGATATTTAAATTTGTTAAGAAAATTGACATTTGACAAGAAAAGCTTTTGAACATGCATCACAAAAGCATGAAACGCTGGCTCTGAAGGATAAGTTTCTACCTCTACCAGCCAGTGCTTCACAACTCATGGGAAGGAGGAGGTCTGCTTGCCCTGAGGCCCAGCTGTGGATATTTGTCATGGGGTTCATCCTACCAGCCCACATCCAGGGCCTTGTTAAGAATGTTTGTTCCACTGGGGAGAGCTGATATCTTCAGCAGATATTTCTTTACTGTTCCTTTACCAGAAATGTTAAAAAAAAGCCAAGTTCTGCCCCCGCTAAAGGTTATAGAAGTATGCAGTGGAGGGTTTTACTGCAGGCATTTTATTATTCTGCGGCAGTGTTCCCACAATACGGTCTCTTTCCTCACTCAAGCTTATAGGGAAAATATTTGACTTTTTTTCAATAAATCTCAAGGCCATTAAGTAGTGAGTATTTGGTTTATTTTTCTGGTGGCTTCTCTAGTGCTATTCTTGTATTGGGTTTGTACATTGGTAGGACCAGTTTGCATTAGAAGAGGTTAAATATTTTGTTTATAAACATTTTGCTGACATAAGTATTTAATATCATTAAGGGGCTGCTCCTCTTCATGAGAGTGCTAAATATCATGCAAAACTGAAATAAATGTTACATCAGGGAACTCTAGGGAGCAGTAAGAAAAATAGTTTTTACAGTTCTGCTCCTGTTTTAATTTACGTTTTACCTAATTTTGTGTCCCGTGAAATGATCTGCTTTTACAGACCAAAAAGAGTGATCTTGTCCAAAGGGGAGGCATATTTTACTAAATTTTGTCTTACCTTAAATCAGGCCTTAATGTTCCTTGAACAAGGTGAAACATGTTAGGACAGCCTAAAAGAAAAATCTCTGACAGCCCCCTGAAGTTACGCAAATGGCGAGCAATTGTTAAATGGAAGGTACAAAATGGGAAATAGTTTTCAAGGGTGGCTTCTTCAGGGGAAATCCCCCCCCTAAAAAAACCCACAAACCCTCAACAACAATTTCAAGAGGTTTGGGAAGGGTGAGAGCTACAATCCAAAGAGCTGTAGTTGTTTTAAGAGTCCTATGACTCCTTCATAGCCAAGAGAAGCTCAGTAGTACAGACTCGATCCCCATCATGGAGTATCTGCAAGACAGAGAGATTATGTTTGTAAGGTCCTTCCATGGGGAGGAAAGGGACTTTGGGCTGACAGCTCAGCTCCAGCAAGTTCCATCTGTGGATAGGTGGAAGTTTTTGGGCTCTTGAGAGAGTTTTTGGGTTCTTGAGAGAACAGGAATTGCATGAAGGCAGGTAGGCAGGGTACAAGGATGTCTCCATGTCCTCCTCATCCCACAAAACTGCCCCGGTCCCAGCATTCCCCATTATTGCATCTCAGCAGGAGCGCACAAGATGAATGGCAGGCATCTAAATTTAATGAAGGGTGTACTGCAAACAAAGTACAAGGAATATTAATTTGTTGAGAGCTAAGGAGCTAATAGAGAATCACAAAACTTCTGGGAATAGACAGAGATGAGGATTAAAGAGTTGTGAATTATTAACTTATTGCCATGAGATGAGAGAGGCACAGTGCAATTGATCCTCTCTACTGCTCCTTCCCTGCCACGTATGACTTACATCCGCCTCAGATTACAGAATCTGCCATAAAAATTAAATTGCACTGCTAAGAGCATTCCAAGGACAAAGAAAAAACATTGAAGGATGCTCCCACCCCTGCAGATGCTGGGTGAACATGCTCCACGTATTCACTCAGCAGTTCCAATTTGCACCCTGGGGATTTCTGCTGCAGGTTGGTGACAATCTCGTTGTTCCTTTGGTCCCTGAATCTCCCTTGCAGAGTGTTCCGTCTGATACATTCCTGCAGAGACAAAACTTCATTGTAAATGAGCATAACTCCATCAGTCAGATGCACTCAGCTGTAGCCAGCCCATGTGAGATATTCACAGCTCTCACAAAATCCTCTGGCTCTGTGTCCCCAGTTGTCCCCCATTGAAATCGTCACTCTTCAAGTAGCTGGATGATGCTTCCCTCTTGCCAGCCAAATGTGATGATTTTGCCCAGCTTTGCCATGAGAAGGGATCAAGTGCTGTTGGACATCTTCATCCCCTGTCTTAGCTGTACAAAAGAGAAACCACCCAGATCTGTGTCTTCCCTGCATCCCAGCTACCTGCTGTGCTTGTTGGAAGGTGAGTTGAATCCATGAATGGCATTTGACCCTTTCATTGCCAGCTGAATTTTCAGCTGTCAGTACATCCTGTTGTAGCCTGAGCTGCTGCTCCCAGCCTGGCACTGAAATGCCCAGACAGATGGTGCAACCCAGCGCTCGCTTGTGGGACGTGAGTTTGAGCTTGCACGACTTTGACTCTCCCCTGCCTCCTGTGCAAGACCTTCTCCTTCATGCTGCTGTTACCAAAAAAGCAGAGTCAGGGATTGCTCTTGCAGCAGATTTCTGGCTGGAAACAGGCCATTGACAAATGGTGCTAGGTCTTAGAGAGCTCGTTTGTGTTCTGCTTTGCTCAGCTGCGCTATCAGCTATCAGTTGTTTCTGGTTTCATTAATATCAGGCTGCTACAGAGACCTTAGCATGAGGGGCAATGTAAATTAAACACAAAGAGGTGTACCCAATAATTCATTGCCTTTCTCACTTCTAATTTGGCATTGAGAGAATATAACTTCCTAATACAACATTTGGTGCCTGGCCAAACACTAAATTTAGGTATTTGTTGTCCCCTGTTTACCATTTGCCTGAGGAGATAAATATTGCTCATTGAGTCACTGTTATTACCTTAGAAATAGCTCAGCTGCCCTAAAAGCTTACCCCTTAATTGAAATGGGCAAAAGGTGTGTCAAGTATCGAAAGCAAAGCAGCTACCAGAGGGGATGCCATGCCCTTTTCTTGCATACAACTTGACTAATTCTTATTGCTTAATGCCTGGAGGAAAATGTTGCAGATCACTTCTAGGTAAATATCGTAGGGCATGACTCAATTTTTAATACTGGGAGCTATGACACTGCATTTATTATCACTTTCTTAGCTATTGCCATTTGTTTTTCCTGACAGGCACAGATCCCAGGGTAGTTTATCTCACAAGGACATTGATAATGGGGAAACGCTTGCTTTGGAATGGGAACTCTTTGTGGGAAGACGAACAAAAGAGCTTCTCCTTAGCACTGTTTGCTTCCGTCACCGACTCTGATAAGCAAAGAGCAGGGGCGGATCACAGCTTGTGCACAAGAGGTTGTCTGCAAGGTTCCAGGGAATTGTGTGGGCAATGGGAGCCTGTGGCTGTGGGTGTAACACAGCCAGTGCATGGGGGTTTGGCAGGAGAGTCAGGAATATTTGTATCTGCTGCTGCATTCTGAATATCTTCATGGACAAATGCAGATGGCCCCAGCCAGTGCTTTGTGACTGACATTGCAGCATTTAATGAGTAAATCCTAACTGGCCCAAGAAGTCAACACAGTCGTGACTGAGGTTCATGGTGAGCAGCCACTGCCTAAGGCTGAATCATACTGGCTCATTTATATCTTGTACTCCTGCATCTTTATGCACATTCCAGGAGCACATCTCCTGCATCCTTTTGTACCATTCCAACTCCCCTTCCACACAGCACATCCACCCTTTGGAAAGGACTCCTGTACCCCATCGCAAGGGCTGTGTTTTGGTTGTCTTTTTGGTTTTCCTTCAACATTTTTGCCTGCTTCTGTGCCTCACAGTAGCAGCCAGACATGCATTCCTCCAGCAAACAACATGTCACTTTCCCTCAGCACCCCTGTTCACAAGATAAACCTCCTGAATGCCTGGTCAAAGCTTTGGGTTTGGTTTTTTTTTTTTTTTCTCTCTCCCCGTCCTGTTTTTCCTTGTCATAAGGATTATAGTTGCTCTGTATTTTTGCAGAGCCACAGAGAAGGAAGGTTGGTTTGACAGTGGCTCTGAGTGCTTCTGCATGTGGGTGAGCCACAAGTGGTCCCTCCTGGAGCCAGAGTAGGTGTCAAAGCCACGAGCTGGTGGAAATGCCCAGCTGAGGCTGTGGCTGTATCCCTGCCATTTCTTTTCCTTGCTGCAAATGTGCAGGAACTCTGCTAGGAAGACGATAAATCTTTCATATGGCGGCTCAGTTTTTCAATGGTTTGTACTACTCAGAGCTGTTCAGAAGCTGCAAAGTGAATTTTATTTGCAAGTCACGTGAGCCTCTTGCTTGTTTTTCTGGCAGGTGCAGGGAAGATACAGGCCACTTGTTTGCTTCCTCGTTTCCATGCGAGAGCATGGTGACATCTGCTCTCCTTGACACTGTCTGTGCTGTGTGCAGGATGCTGAAACATGGATTTTATTACTGCTGCCTCTCTGGGAACTCCAAGAAAATTAGGTATTTGTCTCATGAGGTTCATCTGCTGGGGAAAAATATTTAAATAACTGCACGAGGCTGCAGTGGTGCCATTCTTATCCCTTAAAATGAGAAAGCAGATTGCTTTGCTTTTGTGCCTGGATTTTGTCTCGTACCCAGGCTGATGCTTAGCACTGACAAAAAGAGGACAGGCTGATTTCCACAGAGCTCTGGGCAGCGTTTATACCAGTGCATATGGATCAGTCTGAACACCCAATAAAAGCACCTGATGGAGATACTTAAATTTATATGAGCACCATGGAGCTTTGGCTATGGCTCTTTCTGCACACACCTGTGCTGCTGCACATAGGCCTGGTCATTATTTGCCTGAATTTGACAAGTATTGGCTGTGCTTGTGTTAGGAAAGAACACTCAGAGTAGCTGATGCTGAGTACTCCCTTTAGCCTCATACTGTGATAGATTTTGTTTCAAACCAAACAACCTGGTGTTCTGGAGTCAGTTTTTCCACTTTATAAGTAGCTTGAAGCTGTTCAAAGGATCAGCCCTTGGTTTGTAACCCTACAACCCATTTCACCAAGTGCTTTTGGTGAAACCCCGGGGAAGAGCTTCTGTTGTAGTTTCCTCCAGAGGAGATTTATTTCACACATGCCAACACTGTGCTGCAGACCAAAACAATGGGGATTCACTTCAGAGCCTCCTTGCTGCTTTGAACCAAACAGAATACCCAAATATAGACCCAACCAGCATGAGTTAGACATGACTGGGAGTTTTTCCACATGTGCCCTGTCCATACTAACTAGAACAAATCCACCTGCTCCCACCTTGCCTGTTCTTTGGCTGCAAATGGGAAAAAGTAAATTAAGAATGCTGTGGCACTTAGGAATTGTACTGGAGGTGAGTTGTAAACACTTTCTTTGTGACTGGGCTGGGTGAGCCATCGTCTTGAGGTGAGTCACCTTGAAGATGTAAGGGATGGGCAGCCAAGTCTGGGATCTGGCACAGCTACCAGGACAGAAAACACAGCACCAAAATCTGCACTAGAAACTGCTGAACCACATTAAAACCTGTATTTCTGGGCAGATCTTATGATATTCCTCTCTCTCTTTCTTCCCACCCCCCCATCCCCCTTTTAATTCATATTGGTTTAGGCTTTTCATTTAAAGTTTGAAATTATCCTAAGAGAATGCTTTGAATGAACACCATTTTCCAGTAGAAGGCCTTTATTAAACATTTTTGATTAGCCTTTTTGATTGTTGAATTTTAAAAGATTTCCTCTTGGCATGATAATTCAGGCTTTAAGAAGGAAATTTCTTATGAAAGGACTCAGTGGTTGGTTATAAAAAAATGCAAACAGATGTGGTTAGCAGTAAAATTGCGCCATGATGTCTTTTAATTCCATATTAATATGTAATTGAGTAATAAAATAGTAACCTACTGTTTTGCATGCTGCAGTTTTACATATCCATAATTTATCCTGTAATGTTACCTGGCTTTCTTAATCTAATCACAGTATAAAACTGGAATTTCATTAATGGAATTAAATTCTATTTCTGCTACACTTTATATCTGAGTCTGCCAGGCAGCACTGACAACCTTCAGGACAATTTACTAGAAGCTAAAATTGTTGTTTTTCTTTCAGCATAAGACACAAATTAGACAAAACTGCCTCTTCCAGTAATGTGGATAATACACAGAAGCTGAACTCTATTAAAAAAAAAAAAGGTGTTTATTTATAATTAAGAGTAGGGTAACCACTAAGCCTATAAAGCCGTCATCCAGAGTTGATAATGGGATTTTTATGCCACAGATACTCTGTGTTTTTTAGAAATCTGTGATCATTCAAAAGCCATACAAAGCCCTGTAAGCTCTCTGGGAGAATTGCTTACCAACCTATTTTGAATGCATCTGAAACAGATTTAATTTACAGTGATCTTTCGGCAAACCTTCTCTATAGATCCGATTCCCTCTGGCTCACTCTTATAGCTAAACATATCTTATAGAACAACCCTCCTGGCTTTAATGATAGCCAAAATAAATACAAAATTATACTTCTTACTGTAAGTCATGACCATTTCCATAGGATGAAACAATACACGTGTGATTTGTTTGAATTTGATGTTAACACAGCCACTGCTGCAGCTCCAAGTGCTCTGCAGACAGAATGCTTTTGACTTCAGCAAGAAAATTAAATTAAACCCACAAAACACAGACCTTTAGATAATTCCAAGACCCTTTTGTTATCTCTAAGATGGGCTTTTTTAGACATGCCTCAGCGAGGCACAGGGTTTCTGAACTGTAGATTTTACTCATTTTCAACAGCACATTAAGAAAAAAACACAGAGCAAATGTAAAACGGATACTTAATTTGTGGCTCTAGCAAACCAGAAATGTTGCATTTAAAAGCAGAGGTAGATTAGATTTTTAGCAGGAGCTGGTGTTATCTGAAAAGTTTTCCTGGAAAATGAGGTTTTCTTTTGAAAATGCTCCTCCAGCAAAGCTGTGTTGCCAGAGGCAAAGGCTCTGGGAAGCACTGTGGGCTCTGTGTGTAGCACCAGGGTCTGATATGTCCTCCAAAATGTAACCTGTGACCTTTGGGGCCTCACTGGCTTTTTGCCAACAGATCACAATGAACATGGTCATGAGAAAAAATTTTAGACATTCTCCCAGGAAAATAGCATTTCCCTTGGTAAATCACGTGTATTTTATCTCAAATGTATATTTCTGCTGCTTTGAAACGCATTGTCAGTCACCACAAGCCTCAATTTACTGGTGAAAATGCTGCATGTTATCAGTTTTTACATATTCAGTATATTTTGTTTTCCTAAACCTAGTCATAAAAATCCATACCTGTTCCACTGACAATTTAAATAGAAGTTCAGCCTTAGCAGAATCTGTATTCAGCAAGATGCTGCATCTGCCCAAATCCTTTCACAGAGGAAAATATTCTTTCTGTGGCTGCATTAGAGATAGGAAAGGATGTAATAAATTCCACATGTTTTAAAAAAGTTGCAGGAAACTGATATTGAAGGTTCTGGAATATTGTGTGTACTCACTGTACTGAGCCAGTAGGTACAAGGTATTTCTAAAAAAATATGTTCAGATCCAACCTTGTATTAGGGTTTGGCCTCTCAGTGTTTGGGACCTTAAAAGTCAACTTTTTTTTCTTCCCAGAAAAAAGACTGATTTAGGGTAAGTTTATCTTATTTGCTATGAAATTGGGTGTTCAAGAGCCAACTCATGCCACAGAAAGAAATTATTTTTGAGATGTTTTTTTTGCCCTGAGATGTTTTTAGATAAGTTACACATCTGATTGAAGAATTTATTCTGTGATTTGGATTTGGTTTTTTCTTGTTGTAATTTGCTCTTCACTGAATCCTTTGTGTTTGGGACTTGAGCACATCCCAGACGAGACTTTTCTACTTCTAAGACAGCACCTTGAAATTTTTAGCATGCAATTTTAGCACATAATTACTATTCAGTCAAAAGTGTCTTTCCACTATCTTCATCTTTGCCACTGTGAGGAAAATGTAACCCTCACCTTGTCTCTATAGAAAGAGGTAATTTTTGGAAAATATTTGAGATGCTTTCCATATACATGTAATTATCTGTGTGGGTGTGCCTGAGCATTTTGCTGTGCTGAAGGCTGACAAATGGATTTCCTGTTATTTTGAAATTCTCTTGGCACATGACAAGTGTCTGAAAACTGCAGTTACGTAAACTTCCAGATCAAAGGATGCTTTTCTCAGGGTGCTCTGCTGTGACACTGTATGAGAATGAAGCACCTGAATGGAATCAAATCCTTATTCTTGTTTTCCTTTGAACATTAGATGCATTAAAAATAGCAGCCCCAAAGGAGCTTGTATTCTTGAAGTCTCAGCCATTTCTTTGACTGCAGTAACCTTTTTACACCTGCAACTATTCTAAATGAAGTTTCACTGCTGCCTGGCAGATCACCAGACAGTGGATTGTTTCCTTTTGAAGCACAAAGAAACAAGCAGTTTTGGGAGACATTTTTGTATGTCCATGATTCCAAGGATTAGTGGCAGCAGAGAAAGAATAAGCTCTTTTCAGCCATTTCATGTATTGGTGGTTTTTTTTTTGGTTGGAAATGGTTTATATACATGTGTAAGGTATATGGAGGAAGAGCTGATAGATTTTGGCACAAAAGTGTGAAGATGCATCCTGTTACCTCCAGGTTGTGTTCTCCAAGGTTTACACTCCACCTTTGCAGTTGCTCTTGGGGTATCCATGTGAGTGACTGTGGGTAATGCTAAAGGACACTTCTATCCCTTCTGTAGCCCTGTCATTTTCTGTCTCCTCCAAGGACCTTGGCAACAAAGTGTTTCAACTCTTTTGCTGTCAAAACCTGTTGAAATTTTTAACATCTGCCCCATTTGCATGTTGCCTTTTGATGATCCACCATGAGCAACCGAGAAACTCTGCTTGCCTAAACTGCAATAAGCCTCAAAGCAATTATTGCTTCCCTCAGTGATCCATGGAAAATCATATCCCTGCTCATTTAAGAAAATGCAAAGCTGTTCCTTCTTTCAGGGCTTATGTCTTGCCTTTCTGATGGGATGGTAACACCTCTGGTGTTGGTCATAAGCCCTTTAAGGCTCTAAAGCAACCAAGTGTAAATACATAAATAATCCACTGATTTGACTTCATCTGCCTGTGCTCCCTCTGTGTCGGCTTAGAGCTTCCCAGGCACTCTGGGATTGGTGCTCACCATGGGCAGTCAGTCCATGGCTGAAATAATTTTTGGAAAGTAAAAGAGCATGTGCATATGGTAATATTTATGCACTAATCTTCTTTCCTGGCCAGGCTGAGGCAAAGAAATTGTCTCACAGTTGATTTTTTTTTTGACATGTCAGTAGTGGCTGAAATTTCATCAGTTTGAAGTTTCTATTGAAGTTTATGATCCATTGTTCTTTGAAGTGTTGCATGAGTTAATGATTTTGTCCAGAATCTAAAATGATGAACTTGATATTGAGCACTAAAATGTCTTGGAGGTATAATTTAGTCTTCCCTGAAGTTCCACTTTCCATATGTGATAAAATTGTCAGATGAGTAACTCCTTCCTGATAGTCACCGATGCTGTATCCTGTGTTATTTATACATCTGGTATTTTTAGTTTTATTTGAAAAGTATCAGTAAACTTGTTCTGCTGCCTACAATGTATCTAATAATTTCAGATCACATGCAGGTGTCATCTGAAGAGGTGGACACTGAAGAAGGAATCAGTAGTGTTCCCTTCCTGGCAAGGCACAGTTGCTACTTCAAGAATGTTAAGTGCAAATTGAATGTCAGCAATGGATGCAATCTAATGGGATATTCTCCTGAGCTTCCCAGATCTGCAGATGTTTCCATTTCCTGATACCAGCAAAGATTTGTTAAGAAGGCAATTCCACAGGTGAAAAATTCTCAGAACTAATGAAGTGGTTTCTTGCTAAAAACACTTTTGAATGTAAGAAAAAACCTGGGCATTAGGATTCTAATGAGGGAAACTTCATGGAAACTGAGATGAGCTGCAAGTTGATCACCAGCAGGTAAGCTGCAGTACTTCTCTCAGAAATAAAATGTGTACTTGTAAAGACAAGCACTAATGGAGTGTTGGAAAGTGCAATAGATTAGATGAGGATGGACAAGTGGAAAATAACTTGGTGAAGATGATAGGTGGAAGGATTCTTACTGTTATCAGTATAAATACTGCAGAAATGTTCTGTCCCAGTAGTTATTAAAATTGTACATTAAATCAAGAAGAATAAAACCAGAATAATGTTAACATCAGCAATATATACACTGCAACAGAAAATGTTGCATTCATCAGAAATGAGCCTTTTGCTAATGTCTTCCTAACTCCAAATTTCCCAGAGGGATGAGGTGAAGCTTCAGGTGAGAAATGACATCTAAGTAAAAGAGATGGTCTTCTTGCTTTGAAACATATCACAATTATATCTTCTCTTGCTAAATTATCAACAGAGACAAACAAAAGTAGTTAATCAACCATACCAGAGGTACTAACATTACTTTGTTGATGCTGTATTTAAGTGCAGGTGGAAAAAAAAAATCTACTGAAAGAACATTCTGCTTTTATTTGCTCTGGTCGCTAGTATGGATTGTCTAAAAACAGTGGTGCCATCATTCTCTTAGTAAATTAATGAATTAATTGTACTGTTCCACAAGATTTAGCCTTTGAAACTCAGGATTTGTTTCACAACGAGATGTTGTGTTTACAAGAAACATTAATCTTGTGTGTTTGCTACTCCAGCTTTGAGTAACTTAAGAAGAACAGAGAGGTGGGCGAGTGTGGGTGTTTATGTTACATTGAGCTGGATAACTCTGTTGGTTAATTCTCTATCTGCCTGTTAATACTGGAAAGAGTAAACAGAGAAAAGTCAACATCACAGCGCTGTATCTGCAGAACAGCATTTAGAGAAATATTTTTGGATTTCTGCTTTGCAGATACCAGAAGAGATTGCAAAAGCTGAGAGGAAGCAGAGAAGGATCTGCATGCTCACATATATTATCTTATTTGCTGGTTGTAGGTCTGTCCCACTTACAGAACAAGTGTGATTGAAACAACAAATGCTGTTAACAAGGCATTAGCAGAATGGGATGTTTCTGATCATTAGAGCTCCACGAAGACACAGAAAGTCATAGAATTAATGTAGTGTTCGGCATTTACAAGGAAATGTCAATTAGAGATGCTGAGAAATGAAAGAGGGGATAAACACAAACATTAATTTCAAGAACACAGGTGCAGGTTACAAATCTCAACAGTAAGTCAAGCCTTGCCATGTTCTAGCTAGGAAAATAGGGGGAAAATGGTTGGAAAGATGTGGTGTGCACATCATCTACAGTACTTGTGAGCCCTCTGATTCCAGTTAAGTGGGAACACTGGAAAGAACTTCTACCTTGTGGCCTGAGGACTCAAGCTCCAGTGGTTTTCTCCATGTGCTGTTAACGTCCGGTCATGGATACAGAACAGTCAATCAGTGCTGGAGAAACAGGCAGTCTCAGGCTCTCTGCCTTGTGTTCAGCCATGGTAGTCACTGCCTGGTGTAGTAAAAGTAGGGAGAGACTTGGACATGATTTATTGACATTAGAGAATTCACATTCTTTTTTTTTTTTTTTGAAACAGCTGCATGGAAAACCCTGGTTTTCCTGCTTGGCTTTTCAGGGGACTTTGGTAAATGGGGCTTTAGGATAGATTTTGCTGGTGAATGAGAGCTGGTAAGCTGAAAACATTTTGCAATGCCAGTGTCAGTGAATGCCTTTACCAACCCTCCTGTGCCGAACGGGCTGAATGCGACACTGATCACCCCATTCCTGCCTGTGGGATGTGCAGAGCTCTTGGAGTGCACTGGGTGGTGGTAGAGAAATAGGCCCTGAGGATCAGAGAGAGGGCCTCTGTCCTGGGCCCAGAGGTGACCCTGGGAGTGCATCCAGGTCACCGGGGATGGACTGAGAGAGGATTGTGTGTTTACGGACAGACTGGGCCTATGAGAAGTGTTAATTGTAGTTTGTGGCCTTATAGGGTATTGTTTGCCTGTTACCATAATAGGTAAAATCTGTGCAATTCCCCAGGTGATTGGGAGACACTGTGGTGAACATCTTTGCTGTTTATATGATGTTATATCCTGTTGGGTGCTGGTATTTAGGGAATTCTGACTGCGCAATAAACGGCTTTGCATTTTCCATCTGATGAGCAAGGTCCTTGCCCATGCGTCATTACTGCACAGACCCAGGCTGTTCCTGACTGGGGGAACACAGTGGTGGGCATGACAGCAACAAGATGCCAACGGAAATCGCTTGGGTAGGTCATGGTAGCCGGATGCAAAGCTGCCTTAGAGACTGTGAAATAACATCTCTCTCCATTTTGGACAAATCAGTGGGTGCAGGTGCACTGGCAAAGCACCTGGGGGTGCAGTGATGCACATTACCAACCAAAAGGCTGATGCTGAAGACATTAAGAGCTCCTTAGACTATTTCAATGAATAGGGTAAGACAAGAAGGAGGGGAACAACTACCACAGTGTTTGAAGTATATACCAAGTGTCTTACAAATGCCTTACCACAGCCTTTATCACAAGAAAATAGTGGGTTGTGACACTTACAAAAAAGGAGAATATTATATATTTTTAGATCTTTGTATGTATTAATCCCCTCTTTTTGAGTAATAGGCAGTAAGTTTTAAGAGAAAAACTAAATTTATTGCAAGATTAAAGATTATCACTGTTCAAATCATCATACTTGTTCTGAGCTGTACTTCAGGGAAAGATATCTTACCTAAATCATATTTGTGCCCACAGAAAAATTCAAAGAGCATTCTCAGAGTTGGCCTTAACATGTAAAGTCATAGCAACAACTAAGTTTTCTGAAGTGGGTTCATTGGTGACCAGCAGAGTTCTCTTTCTGTTGCATGGAATTCCCTTACTGAATGCAAGAGTATTTACTGGGAGCAAATCACATTTTCAGAAGCCTTTAGTGGGAAGCTAAACCCTTATTTTTTAGTTTATGCTGTCAATTCAGTGAGGAATTATCCAACTCTACAGAATTGGACAATTTCATAGAAAAAGAGCTTCCTCCTTTTTTCTTCCCCATTACCTGCTGTTGGAACATGTGGTATGTAAATTTACACACCATTTACACATTTACAGATTGTAAATCTGTTGGGAATGCCAGCAAAGAATTTCTGCTTTTTTTTTTTTTAAATGTGTGTGTGTGTGTGTGTTTTCAGCACTTCTGGAGTTCAGAGCAAACTGCCAGACTCTGAGGTTTATTCCTGTCTCACAGAAGTCAGTGGGTGTTGTGCTATTGATTCCCACAGAGGGAAGGCTGAATTGCCCAGAACGCAGCTCTGGGTCTGCCCCTTTGCTATTTTCCCAGTACTGGCAGAGGGATGATGTGGATGAGAGCAGAGTGGGTGGTTTGGAAGCACCAAATGAGACATTGATTTTAGTTTTAGGTCAAAAATGACTGGGCTCCAGGTACCTAATGAGAAATCCTTATATGATGGCAGGCGCTTAGCTGGGGTTTAGTAGACTATCTTCACTGAAGAAAAATACAATGTACTTCATGAAGTGTATTCCCTGGGTAACTCCTGCTGAGTTAAATGGGACTAAAGCAAATAATTAAAGTTTCTCTTTGTAGCATTTTTTCACCCTGACCAAGGTATTTGGTGGCTACAAAAATTACCTTCTTTTAGCATGGTGTACTAGCAGGTACAACAAACTTTCATCTCCTCACGCTTCTGATAGCAGCTTTTCCCCACTGCATTTCAGATGTGTGCGAGGAAAGTCTCTTTAATCTGGCAAGAGTACATATCTGCAAAAGTATTTTAATTATTTTAAGATGAGATGTTATAAAGGCTTTCTTCCAGTCTCCTTAGGGTTTCTGTTTAGTTCTTATCACTGAGAGAATGTTGTTCTTTTACCTTTAGATGGAGAACAGAAAGTTTAGACAGAAATAATGAAGTTTTTGTTTATTTATAGTTTATTTTTTAAGCTTAAATATAACCATAGTGGATACTTTTTGTGGCACTGATAATAACAATGAAAGATCAGCCACAGATCATAGAATATTGTGATGTAATGGATAATGTGTTAAACGCAACTGCACTTTCTTTTATTCTGAGTCAAGTTTAAATTACATGTGACATTCAGATCAATGAGAGGATTTTGGATAAAATGTCTCACTATCCCCTAATGAAACGATAAATACCAATGTAGGTGTTCCTAGGTAGTAACTCTCTTTGGAATATGGTCTGACTGTAGAATGCATTAGTTCCTAGTAACATTTAATGTGTTTCTATGTTAACACCAACAGAAACAAAGGTGGGGCAATCCACAGCTGACCCTGAGGTTTGTGTTAATCCTGGGTTTAGCCTAATGTTAACCCAATCCTCATTTGCTGAATGAGATGGAAGGAGTTGAGCTCTTGTCAATCCAGTTAAACCCCTTCGGTATGAAGGGTTTTTTCTGTGAGCATTGTATCATGATAACTTCAGTCAACTAAAAAGAACATACTGGAAACCTTGTCTGTTACAGGCAAGCACAAGATTGTCCCCTGAGTGTGTGCAGCCTCTGCTGGTGCCTGTTAAATCACACTGAGCCATGGCCAGTGTCACATCTGCCCAAACTTTGCTCGGTTCATATGCTCAGACCTTTGCTTCCCTTGCACATTAAACATGGCTAGCCTGGTTTAAGCTCTTGTCACAGTTTGATTAATGAGTGTATAAAACTCAGATCTTGTGAGGCAGCAAGAAGGAGTGACAACAAGAATGAGTGAGTTTCTGTCAAAATGTGTAAAGCAGAGCTAAAGAAAATTTGTATCTGATTCTGAAGCCTTAAAGGTTTAAAGAAACATACACACATCTTCTGTTAAGAATCAGTGGGGAAAGCCTCAATTTCAGCTGCATGCATGGATTGAAAATTATTTCCCTTAATAAATTAAGGGCTTGGCTTTGCTGAATTGATTCCAAATATACCAGGGTGAAGAGCAACCTCTTGCCTAATGAAGCTGTGTAAATGGCTGAAGAAAATTGTCACTGGGACTTTGCTTCAAGAAGTGGAAGAAGAATTTGACTGAAAAGCTAAGTTCACACCAAGATATGTAATTAGGAGAAGATGAGTTATTATTATTCATCTTTTCTTACTTTAATTTGGATTACTTGTAGCTGGTGAAAGAGGGGAAATTTTGAGTTTTTTGAGAAAACTGGAATGTACCAATTGAAGCTTCTGATTCCACAGAAACAATTATTTTCCATTGGAACTAGCATTTTTGACTGTCTGCTCTGGCTGCCAGTTTATGCTGCAGCTCTGTATATTTGCCCTCAGTGCAAGTTTGGTGTTTTGGTGGTCCTGTCTCCTCACTGAGTAGCTGTGAGTGTGTCAACACCGACTTTAATCCACTGTTGTTGAATCGATGGCCATCTTAATCCCCTTTGTGCTCAAATTGAGGCCAATGGATTCTGAAATGAAGAAATCAATAGGCAATTGATGTCTTGGAGGAGATGAAAAATGAAACTTGACTTGAGAAATAGTGCTACAAGATATACATAAATACGATGGTGAGAATGGCCTTAGGCAAAACAGCTTCAAACTATTTGCTACACCTTTACCAGAGAACTGCTTGCATGTTTGCTAGATCAAGCAGAATTTGCTGATGGTTTTGCACCCTTTCTTAGACAGGTCGCAGCCTTTGCCAGTTTTTCTGTCCTCCTTTTCTCAGTTTGATGTGTTTTAGTAGTTTTTTTTTTTTTTTTTAATAATTTGCCTGTCATTCTGAGACTGCACATTGTTCTGAGTCTGCCAACATCTCCTCCCATCTCACAACTTTCTCTTTTTATCTTTCTCTTGCTTCTGGCATCCTTCTACCTTTTGTGCAGTACTACACACTTTTTGAGTCATTATCTGTTTTAGTAGTTTTTCTTAAAATCCTTATCCTTCTTAAAAATCTCATATATTTTCTAAGGGTCTCATAAAAATCCCTTAGGCTTTAACCAAACCTTTTAAGACTGGTTGATGCCTCTGGTGTTGACCACAGCAGCCTCTGGATGAGTCTTAGCTGCTTTCCCTGAAAATTATAATTCATGAAACTTGAAGATCTTGCTGGTGAATACCCTTCTTGTGCTCTAGCCTGCATACTCTAAATGTTAGTAAAATTGGCTTATGAATTGGTGTGAGTTAATTCACTGGTGCTGAGCCTGAGAGCTTTGAGGAGAGCTGCAGAAGTGAGATCCAAGCAGGTCTAAAAATACAGCAGTGTGCTCTGTGACTCTGTGACTGAGGAAACTGAAATCTTGGTTTCCTGTGGCTTTATACCGTGTAGTTGGATTATCTTCCATCAAATTAAGTGCAGGGTCTGACTGAAACTTTTCCTGAATTTCTAACAGCATTTGTAACAGTTGCACTCAGGGGGATTCTCTGATGTCTGGCTCCATAATTAAAGTAGTGCTGAACTAATTTCTCTCCTCTGCATTGGAACCTCTTTTCACAAAACTTTCAGGGTCTAAATGCATCTAAGCCTGCAGTTCCTCTCTTCAAATTTTCACTGAATCTGGCTGAGTAGTTCTGGTGTTAGGAGGATGCACAAAGGCAGTGGGCTTGGCCAACCCCTTTTTGTCTCAAATCAACCTTACAAAAATGGTTGGAGCAGGACTCATGGTTCAAATCTTTTGAAAATTGATGGCTGTTTCTTAGTTATGGGAGTGGGTGGAAGATTGTTGACAAAAATCTCTGCTTGTCTTTTAGTGTAAAGAGTCAGTAACTCTCAAGAGATACTTTCTGTTGGGCATGCCTTGGAAACCACCTTGGTGTGTCAAAAGGTGCAGAGAACAAGGCTTATTCTTGTTTTACATATAACATGTTAAGACAGTTTCATTCTAAGCAAACAATGGGAAATAAAACTTTGTAGCAAAATTAAAATATACCTACCATTTTGACAGAGACTTATTTTGTAATTCCTATAGAATTATTCCTGACAGAATTAGAAAGCATGACCAATTTGTTTATAAATGATGTAAAAAGCAAGAATGTAATTTTGGAAATTATTGGAGAGAAATTCAGATTTTCAGGCAGCCAGAGAGCACTTGTACACTTGATTTGAAAGAGATTCTGCTTATGTGTGCAGAGTTCACACCTGGCTTTCATAGCTGCTGGACAGCACAGAGGGGCCTTCTCACTTTGATTTAGGAACTTGTTCTGAATGGAGAGATCACAATAGGGGTTTGGCAGAGTTTGGGTGCTGGCAGAGAGTGGGAAGGAGTGGGTTGCTCTTGTGTGTAGATAGGAAATAAAATACTCATGTCTGCCCATCTAAGAATGCTGACTGGAAGCAGAAAGGTTTGGATCGCCAGTTTTAGACTCTGATGAACCCAGGTGATGATGCAGTTAAACTTGTCCCATCCCTGTGTACTGGAGTTGAATGGACCTTGAAGCAGGCAATACCTTCCTGTGTTGAAATCCCAGCTGATGGCTAATGCCTGTCTGCCTTGTAGAAATGCCAAGAGATAAAAGCAAAGACGTGGTGGCTGCTGTGAGGAACCACTTGGAAACCAATTTCTGAGGTGCTTTTGGAACACAGCACTATTTTCCTCTCCAGAAACACAGAGAAAGAGTCCCTGTAAATGTATATTGGTATTTGGGCAAACCCGTGTTGCATTAAGTCTTCCTGAATTAATGTTATTTTCCCCAGACATTGCATTTTAGAAAGATTTTTTAATTGGATGGGGTGGCCGAAGCCTTTTAGTAATTTGTAAGCATCCTATAGTGATTTGTTATTCTCTCCTAAAAATATGCTTTTATTTCCTGCTGGAATTGGTTTCACTTTGACATTGGACCTTGTTATGCCTTTGTCTGCTAACCTAAAGATCCTGTTAAGTCAGGAAAATCTCTTTCTTAGAGTAGGTATTTATAGACTAATTTATCCTTTAAGCCAAACTAAACATTTTAAAACTCTTGGTGGAAAGTTGATTTTACAGACCTTGAATCATTTTTTCCTTATCCTTTGTGAACCCTTGCTTGACCTCTGCACCCTGAGAATGATGACAGAAATGTAGTGCACTGATCTCCAGTCATGGTGTCTCCATGGCCTCATGAACAGGCAGTTGTATATCACCATGGGTTATTTCTATTTTTAGATTTTGCAGTTCTATAGCCATGCTAGATGTTGTTAACCTGAGTTATAGAGACATGTATATTTATTCTTTAGGGCTTAATAATTTAATGCTTTGCCTCTCACACTTCACTGGTACTTTAAGGTAAACGATAACATTTTTCTTTTCATCCTTTTCTCTTGCCTCTTTCTGTTTATCTGAAAATTTCACAGAAATTAACTTTTTAAGTGAGCAATACATGGTTAGAGATAGAAAAATATCCCAAAAGGATTTGCTTTCCACTCTTTGTTGTACCCCAGCCATGTGCTAAAAGCCAATGAAGGAGCAGTCTCTCAGATTCAGAAGAAGTCAGCAGACAACTAGTCATTATTCCTCATTATTTCATTGTGTGTTCCTTATTCTGGTATTATCAGGCAGCAGAGTTAAAACATTTTTTTAGTCTTTCCTTTTTTCAAAGCACTCCAGCCCAACACACTCCAAGGAAAGGATCTCAGTAACAGAGTTCAGGGAGCTATCAAGTTTTTCCCCTCTCTGGGCAATAAGCAAATGTGTTTTCTCATTATTTCTCTTTGTTGTTAGCACATTAATCTGAAACCAGAAAGAAAAGACCAAAAAGTACTAAGGGTGGTAAGGGATTTGCTGATGTTTCATGAAGGCAGCTAGATTGCTGCAATACAGCTGGGAAATAGGAATACTAAAGTCTACTCTAAACTCCATTTTACGATAATGACTCATAAGATATCAGTTCTTTGCTTTAAGATATTGTGGCTGTATAGTAAGGATGCATCTCAGGAGAAAGTATCTCTAAGTTGGGTACTAAGACTAACTTATCAAATTGAGAGGAAATGAGGGAAAGAGA
This sequence comes from Struthidea cinerea, assembly GCA_013397865.1. Classification (NCBI taxonomy): domain Eukaryota; kingdom Metazoa; phylum Chordata; class Aves; order Passeriformes; family Corcoracidae; genus Struthidea; species Struthidea cinerea. The sequence goes on along the minus strand of VZTI01000186.1, from coordinate 240,486 downwards.
TTCTTTTTTTTAAGCTCAAATTTGATTTTTCTGGCCCCAGATTTTCAAGTAAAAATTGAAGATAAATCTTAAGGAAAGAAAAAAAAAGTGCACTATAAATGTAATAACTTGCTAGCACATTTTATGAACCCTCAGTACAAACAATATTTCTTGTGATAGCTTTGAAGATGGAATTTGGGTCGTATTTCATGTGCTGATGCATACAACAGTGGCTGTAGTATACGACAAATATTTCTCTCTTTTTTTTTTTTAGGAAAACCTAGAATTCCTATTGCACTTTATCTTGTTCACTATAAATCTGCAAGTGTTTTGTTGAGGGGAAACAAAGAACAGCAAAAAAAAAAAAAGGGATTATAATCTTTCATTTTAATTGAGATCTTTGTTGTGTTCAGTGCACTCAAAATGGACTCTAGAAATGCTCTTTGTAATGAGACCGTGTCAAAGAGCCTGGTCTTTAATTCATGGAAGCAGTGATGCTCTGCAGTGCAGCTCCACAGAACTCAGCAGAGCTGCTTCAGACAGCCCCAGAGCAGGGTCTGCTTTATCTGTTTGGTGTCAGAATGACTTAACACAGGGTTGGTGTAATTCTTCTCAGGTTCAGTTTATTGTGCAGTTATTAAGGTGTTTATCTCTGGATGTCTGTAATCTGGTTTGCAGCCAAACCCAGACAACCTGTGCTCCTTTCGGTCAATAGGTCAGGTGAGTTGGACCCTAACAGTGTTCATTCCAGGGAGCTGGATGAAGCAGGGCTCTAACCTTTGCAAAAGGAGGCAGAATACAGATATGTTTAGTCTTTTGTAGATGGGTTACGAGCTTGTTTTGCTCTTGATCCTCGTCTGAAAGAAATGGACCATCACTAGTGTGAATATATCCTGCCTTTGACCTGAGATATACCTGGGATATATTACCTGGTGCAATACATGGACTGGAATCCCACCCCTGCATGGACCCATCATGAACCCGTGGTGAACACGGTGGTGTTGGGTTAATTTTGGACCCAATCATCTTAGAGGTCTTTCCAACCTTATTGATTTCTGTATTTTTTCATTCTGTGATTTACCTGTGCTGATAGAGCAAGCTGGGTGGGCAGCGGAGCCCGCACTGCCCAGGCTGTCCCAGAGCTGTGCAAATCCACATTTAGGTACTGTGGAATATGAGAAAAGCTGCTGCAAAAGGGTATTCTGGCTATTTTGACCCTGCAGAGCACTTCTGTGTTTCACAGGCAGCACCTGGCACTGCAATAATTTGAAGCAGTATCCAAACAGGGGAAGGAGGATGCTCCATGCAGAATGCACGGTCCCCAGGCCTATGGCAGGGAGACAGCACACAGACAGTTTTCATGGAAGTACACTTATTTACACCACATCTGTTCCTTTCCCTTGTTTTGCTGCTATGGAACTCCAGCTTGAGGCTGCCTGTGTCTTATGCTGCTGTTGAGCCTTCACCATCCGGACAGCAAAACAGGATTTGGGTCAGAAAAGCAAGTTTTGGCCTCTTGTGATTACTGCAGCCCAGTGAAGGCTAAACAAGCCTGGAATTTGTTGTAAATGTGAGGGGAATATGAGGGAGGCCTACGAGATATCTTATCCCTTTTCCTTGTGATTTGTGCTGTTTTATTTTGCTGCACCTCCCAGTCCCCCTCACAGTGGCTGTCCAGTGAACGTGTGCAAATACAACTTAGAGCTCTCCAGGAAGGGAAGGAATACCAAAACTGACCTTGCATGGCAACAAGGACTACAGTGCTGTGGGCTTTGGAATTTGTGGTGGTGGGCAACATCAGTGCCCTTAAATCTGACTTCACCCTCAGGAGGAGATCCTGGACAGAGGTGACTGCAACAGACTTTAAAGGGAATGGTCAGGATGGCAAAAAGTCTGCTAGACTGATTTTTGCACAGTTCACCCCTGATACCTTCTCTGTCTTCCCAGCATAGCTCAGGAAAGGTGTGAGGGAGAAGAAACAGCTGCCTCGTGGGAATCTGTGTGTCCCTGCCAGGACTGTGACCTGGGACTGTGGTTCCACTGCTGAAGGAGCAATGTGAGGATGCTTTTGTAGGGACAGGTTTCAGCAAATTGTTGCCGTCGCTGTGAGCAGCACTGACGATGAGGAATGGCACAAGTTCAGAAGGGAAAGCAGTTCTGATCTTATTAATTAATTAGTTCATTTTTTATAACAGGGTTTGCAAAGAGTGTGTTGAATGGCATAAGACAATTGGGTGCTCGGCCATCCACCCCTTGAGGGGATTGGTCAAGCTCTAAGACACTTATTCCAAAATATCAGAAAGCTAGAACCATAACAATCTTGCATAACAAACCCAGGTGCAAGATAAGGAGTTAGTTTACAAAACCCATAGCAGTGTTTTTCATAGCTTCTGTGAGAACTGCAAAGTTCTCACAGAATGCTGCAGAAAGCTGAAAGATTTCTCTACCAAAGTGTAGTGGGTTGACCCTGAATTGACAGGCAACCTTTTAGACCAATGACACTTCTCTAAATTTCCATACTTAAACCGCGTGGGAAGGCGGAGTTGGGGCTTCCTTTCCAGCTCGCCTGCTAGAAAGTGGAGGGGTGGCCTCGGCCTCCAGGCCCCGCCAGGCCGGGCCGGGGTCTCTGCCCCCCCTCCCCTTCTCCCAGCGCCGCGGTACGGACCCTGGGTTGTTAAGGGGGAGCTATCCCTGAGCTGCAGATGTAGCTGAAAACGTCTGAGTGGCTTTTTGGGACCGGCAGGACCCTCTCTTCACCACGCTATCACACCACGCTGAGTCAGCGAGAGCCAAAAAAAGCCTCCTGCCTGCAGTTGGTGCATTTTTGCTCTGAACTGAAGAAGATGCCGTGCGGCCAGCAGCGCAGAGAGAGAGAGCAGAGGTCTCTCTCCACCGTGGAGCCAAGCGGTGTCATGGCGGTTTCGGAGCCCGACAGAAAAGTGAGTCACGTCACGTGGGACGGAGCTGAGATGGCTTCGGAGGAGAAGAGAGGGCGGTGCCGCGCTATCCGCGCGCAGTTTAAAATAGCTCTATCATGCCGTGGTAAGGAACTGTAACATCGAACTGTGCATTTCTTTAAACCATTTAGAGTACATGGGGGGATGGACAGTCATGTGTGGCCTGTGAAGGCTGTAAAAGTGCCCATGCCGGGCTGCTTAAAGGCAAAGAAAGAGAAAAGCTTTTAAGAGACTGGGGGCAAGAAAAAACCTTCGTGTTCAGGGCAACATAATTCATCCTTAATAACCCCATGTGATGATCTATGGCTTGCAGTGCAAAAAGAACTGTGAGATTCATAGAAGAAATGTACTACACCACAGCAAGTTTTTTCCTTCTGTCTTTTAAATCTGTTAATAAACTCACTAACAGTCTGTACGTTGTGCCTGCTTCTGCTTTCTCCTAATTCTTATCTCACAAAAAAGTAAGTATATTAAAATCTAAAGTTAAACCACTACACTTAATTGGTGTTTCTGCCTGGTTACCGAACCCAACCCGCGACACAAAGCTTTTCAGCATCCACATGTTGCTGGTCCTGCCTGCGCCCTGAGCCACTTTGAAACCTAAAGTCAGAAGTGCAGTGGTGCCACAAACACAACCTATCTCCTCCTGTCAGCTTCCACCCAATACAGACAGTTTTTCTGAAATTTGTCACTTGGAGAAAAAAAATTCTCTTAAAGAGTCCTTATGTATGTGTCCAGAGATAGACTAACTTGTGCACTAATAGAATTTCTGCCTTAGGAACTGGGCAATAATCTAAATTGGTCCAACATACAGCAGCAAAATAGGGAGAGGAAAAAAAAGTACTTCTTTTCCTCAGCAAAGAACTGCTGAGAAAGAACTACTCCAAGAACTCCAAGATACTGATAACATTTAACCTTCTCTCCTCTTCTGTAAATATCTGTCCCCTGAGGACCCTGACAATGGCTAAAACCCAATTGTTCGGTCCAGCAGAGCTCTAGAGACATCCTGCTGTTCTAAAACTGTAACTGTGAAACAGGATGGCAATGCCTCATTATAAAAATTCCCTGTGATACCATATCTGAATCAAGTTAGTATGCAAGAAGTGTCTTGGAGCAGCAGAGAGGCTTCCCTGTTTTTCATTCTCCTCTGATATTGTCTGTGTGGGAGGCAGCTGTTGGAAGGCCTGCAGGAACTTGAGAATTTGACTGAAAGCCATAAAATTGTACAAATACATTCAAAAGTTTTGTACAGTTTCTATTGGAATCTGGGTTGCAAGTTTATGGTGAAACCTGAAAACTTCATCTGCCTGTTATCTTTTTTGATGTGAATGTTTTGGAACATCTAATTTGAAAAATTAAAATATATCTGCAAGGAAGCGGCGTAAATACTTTCCTGGAATCAGCTCCCATGCAAGAAATTAATTACAGAAAAGAATTCTCTTCAACATCTATGTCTGCATATGTCTGTTTTCATCTAGGGCTGCTGTTCGTTGCTATTCAGAGGTGCTTTCCAACTGTTTTATCATATTGTGTTAATTAAGATGATGTTTTCATTAGTTTCAGTTCACATATTGTTAGAATCTAGATTTTTGAAAAGAGATTTTAGCAGATAATGGAACGTGGGCAGCACAGTGGAGGCCGCAGGGAGCTCATTACCCTTTTCTCAATTCATTGTGGTTTCATCAGTCATTAATTCCACTCTAAGTTCCCTGTTGTTAGAATGTACATTGCGAGTGACTTTACTTTTCATATTCAACAACGTGCCATTTTCCATACGTAATACAAAGGTAGACTGTAATTATTGGAAGCATTAGAATACTTCAATAGATTTAGAGACGTGGCAGAAGGCTCCCTGAGGAGGGTGCGTTTGAGAGTGTTTGAGACAACAACTAAAATAACCTTGTAAGGCTGGAGAAAAAGGCAGTGAAGAAAAGGGGTGATGCTAAACTTGCTCTCATTTCAGAAATGGATAGAGTAAGTTAGGTCGGAAGAGGACTCTGGTCCAAGTCCCTTCTTAAAGCAGGGTTGACTTCAGTGTTAGGTGATATTTCTCAGGGCCTTTTCCAATTGGGTTGTAAATATTTTTGAGGACACTGATTTCAGGCTTGACCACCCTCAAGATGTTTTAAGCTTTTACTTTTATTTAAAGGGATATTTTCCCGTGGTAACTATCATCTCTTACCCCTTGTCCTATTGTGCTTCACCTCTCTGAACATTTTATGTGTCTTCTGTCTATACCACCCCACTAAACAGTTAAAGACAGTAATAAGATCCTCCCTTGGACCCTCTTTCTTTTCCAAGCAGAACCAAACCAGCTTTTTTTTCAGCTTCTTATGGTACTTTATGTGCTCCAGGCTCTGGAACATCTGCTGTACTCTCTCTCGTATGTCTGTGTCCCTCCTGTATATGGGAGCCCCAAATGACATGCAGTACTCCATATGCTGTCTTGCAAGTGCCAAACACTGATGAAAAATCACTTCTCTTGACTAGTTGTCTATGCTTTTGCTCAGTATTTGGTTGTTTTTATTTGCTGCAGTGGTGCACTGCTCACTTGTCCTCAATTTGCCCACGGATCCTTACCCACGGAGCTGCTCTCCAGCTGCTCGGCCTCCAGCCTGTGCCAGTGTGCAGATGATCCCTCCCCACATACAGGGCATTTCCTGAACTCTGGGAAATTTCTGCCAACTCATTTCTCCAGTCTGCTAAGGCCCTGCTCCAACTCCCTCTTGCCGTTCTTGAAGATGCATATGATGTTTGTCATCACCTTTGGGTGCATCCCTCCTGTTCTTGTATACTTTGGTACAGGCTTGTGTAGTCTCTAACTTGAAGTTCTACCACAGGCAGTGCTTCACTGCCCTTGGCTTTGGCCTCAGCACAGGGGTGTGGAGCACTGATATGTGTTTATATCCACACCCACCCAACTCACATACAGGAGCCAAAGGACACACACATACAAAACCTTCTGCCCTGACATCTCTGTCTGCTCCTACCATTGCAAATGGACCATGGGCATACCAAGGCTCACACCTGGGAGCTGGAAGCAAGCTCCCCAAAATGGATTGAGGTGATACCAGACTTATGGCTGGGCTATTGTTCAATTAATAGATTTACTATCCTCTTTTGGCTGCTTACTAGATGTCACAGCATGGCCAGGTCCAGAAGTGAAGGCTCTCGCTAGAAAAGTGAAGTGACGTCTGGTTATAAGTCAGCTCTCAAGCAGATGTATGCAGGGAAAGGTAGGACAGAGAGCTACCAACTATCAGCAAAGCTGAGTATAATCCTGGCACAGTCCTGTAACTCACAGAGCATATTAGGTGCTGAAATTCTTATTCCTCATTTTCTAGACAAATGATGCAACAAGAGCAGAAAATGGCTAATATGAATCTTGCCTCAAGACTGTGATTACAGTGGTAATAAGGAATGATGTAAACTTAACTCGTTCTTGTTACAGAGTGCTAAGGAGAGGGAATTGGACTTCAGGAGCAGTGTGCAGCCAGAACAGAAGCTGGCTATGAAATAGCTGCTTAATAACCCTTTTTCATGATTTTTGAATTCTGTTTAGCAAGCAGAGTTCTTGTGTGATACTCGAAGTGACAGAAAACAAATGTTTTTTTGCTGTACCTTTTGACCATCAAAGAAAATTTTGTTTATAGAAAGAACATTTTGTAAGGATTATAGAATCATAGAATGGTTTGCTTTGGAAGGAACATTTAAAGGTCCTCTCTGCAATAATCAGGGACGTCTTGAACTACCTTAGATTGCTCAGAGCCCCATTCGACCTGGCCTCAAATGTTTCCAGAGATTATTCACTGCGTCTCTGGACAGCCTGTTCCAGTGTTTCACTGAAAGTTATTGTAAGAAATCAAATTCAAAAAACTTCTTCCTTATATCTAGTCTGAATCTACCCATGTGGGACATGAAATACTTGTTCACAAATACCATCTTCTAGCCACACTCTGTGTGGGTTTGCTTTACTTGGACATGAAATCTTGCAGAGAACACAATACATAATACAGAAATCATGGCAAAAGGAGGCTTCAGTTCCCAGAAATCTCTCTTTACTGGTCTGGCTTTTGATCCCTTTGTATATTTTCTAAGTAAACTATCATTATTGGATTAATCCAATAACTGGTAGAGCTCTTTAGTTTGCTTTCAGGAAGCAGTGATGTATCTCAGTGTCTTAGGAGGGGGCACGATCTTTCCAAGCCACTGTTTTGCAGCCCTCTAGGGCAACACTCTGCTGCCCTGTCAATACATGGATTATCAGGTGCCTGCCCCTTTCACTTCCTTCTGTCAAAAGGCTTCTCTCAAAAGCTTGATTCCTTTACAAGTCTTGTCTTCATCTCTCCTTAGTGACTGTGATTGAAGTGATTCTTTCTGGAATATAATAGCTTGGCTTAGGAATGTCCATTTTACCCAATTCTTGCTGCCTTAAACTGTGAAATCAACTTCCTTCATTTATTTGAAAAGTTTTGTTTTCAGCATCCCTGTTCTTTTGGTACTTTAGTGTTTCTTTAATGCCTCCATTTATCTGTGGCCAAATGAGAACTATCTCGTTTATTGGGTTTTCTGATTCTGGTATTCATTCTGACATTTTTCTTCCCACCAGTGTAGAAGTTGGTTTGTTCAGCCCTGAAAAGCATCCCAGAAAAACGTGTTAGAATTTTGATAGCAGAAACATGCACACAGACTGATTCTCTTCTATTTGCAATGTTTCTTCTTCAGTGATCTGTTTCTAGTTCATCTGCAGACTTGCAGATTCAATGCAAAGCTTTTTATCATGTTTGCATGCAGGTTTACTGCTTGTTTCAGATCATTAGCTGCTCTTGAAAGTGTTTGTGGTATTACTAATGGGGCCCAAGCTGAACTTTAGTTGTGATTAAGTACTTCCACATTTGCAAAACCCTCTTTGGTGGTATCTGTTAGTTTCTCTTTTGGGTCTTACAGCCAGTGCTCATTGATTAGTTTCTGCTTTGGAACTGCAACTCCAGGGGAAGCTTGGAAATGTTATTCATAGATACTTGCTTGGGTCAATATAGCAAATGCACCATCTATTTCACTTTGTGCACGCATCTCCAAGTAGCTCCCAAACCTGTGGGTGTGTAAGGGGCTAACAAACAGACTGCTCTGTGATTCTGCAGCAGTTCTGCTCCCAGCCCTCCCTGCTGTTTCTGTAAGGAGAGTTTGATTTCTTTCAACAGGTTGGTGTTTTCTGCTGATGCCAAAAGGGTTTTCTTTTTTGGGCTCCTCTTCTGCTGTAGCATCCATGGCATTTTGCTAATCTAGCACAAGTTCTGTGAGCTTTGCAAGGGGCTTACATTTCCCTTCTGGCTTTTGAACTATTTTATATTGGTGTCTTGGCACATGCAGTATTACTCTAAAATGAGGTCACGGGGCAAGGTTTTTTTGCACTTTAGAGTAATATGGCTCTTACTTGAAACTAACATCTGGTCTTTTATGGCTTAAGACCCTTTGCTTCAGTCATTCCTAGTGTTTGCTGCAGCTCATACCCCCAGGCCATCAGCCTGCCCTTTCACATTTTCAGATGAACTGTGTCTGGCTTGCTGTCCGGTGAAATTTCTATACGCATTCCCGCATAATATTTAAATTCTACTTTAAAGCCGTGAGGTGGAAATAGATGTAAGGGTTTCAGCTCTGCTCATAGATTTAGCATCCTGCTCTACCAGTTTCCTCTGTCATGTCACAGAAGGTACAAAAGTGTCATTTTGGATCCTTTGCTGCATCCCATGGCATTGTCCTGAGGAAAGGAGAATGCTCAGCTTCTTATGTCATTAAACTTGACATTTCTGCATAATTTTGACCAGCAGCAGATCAAAACCAACAAATTGTGCAATCCAAAATAATGGCCCAGAATTCTCCAAGGTGAAGAAAATGGTTCCTACTGCAATAGAAAATGCAGGGAAAATGTACAAGAAGACCTCCTCCCTCTGATGATGTTGTGCAGGTACACCCAGGCTATCCACATGTGACTCTTCTCTAGCCTGCCTTCAAAAACTCCTGTATGAGGAAGATTCAGTAGGTTGTCTAGGAGGTGTGCAAAAGAATTCTGCAATTCTGATGTAAAATTAGCTTTTTCCTTGCTTTACTGGTAACCAAGGAGAAATCAGATCCATTAATTGGGTTCTTCTCTGAATGTTGTTTCCTGCTTTTGTATGGCAGATGCCACATGCTCCATGTCTTTTCTGAACTCCTGTGATTTTACTGGCACATGTTGTTTGGTCATATTTTTATTCTGGGCTCTGTGTAGGATACTCTTTTGGTGAAATTTAATGGTTCCCACTGTGTTTAATTCGGTCATTGTATTTAGCTACACTTGCTGCTCTGTGTCCATCTTGTGTGTGTTGTGTATCTTACTGGAGTGCTATTTAATTAACAAGATCTCTCAAAAACAATGATTAAAAATACCTTACTGTGTTTGAAACACACATTTCACTGACTTTTAGGTGCACTGGAGCATAGGTTTTGCACATCAACACTTTTTGTCCATTGCCTGTGCAGTTGCCTGAACTTTTTTTCTGTAGTCTTTTTTTTCTCTGTAGTTGTGCTGATTGCTGTGTTACTGCCATTGCTTCCTGCTTTCCACCATTTGCAAAATTCACCTCTGTTGCAGTTGCTTCCCAATTTTGCTTACAGATTCTTATCAATATATCTTCTTGGCCTTCCTCTAGGATTCTGTATAGCTATTTCTTTTACTGTTTGATATACGCACATCTGTATATATCTTGACTACAGTGGTGTGAAATCCATCCCTAGCGCTCACAGACTTGCTTTTTAATAGTTATAACCTGTCTGGTTTTTAATAAGAAAGTCTTTTATGACCCCCTCTTCAGAGGAAAGGGTCCTTAAATTTGCCTCTTCATTTTGTCTCTTCCTCGTTGCAGTTTTTAATAAGTAATGCGCAGTGCTCTAGACTTGCTGTGGATTTTTAAACGCATTTCCATCTTTGCTGAGTTTTTGTATTAATGTTCACAAAATACACAGCATTTAGGATGAAGGAAAAAAAGAGCATATGAGGCTTTCTTCAAACAACAGGCAGAAACTTCATGTTCACGAGCCCTGGACCTCATAGTGGACTTAAGCCACCCTGATATGTGCTGGAAAGGCCCAGCAGGGCCAGGGCACAGGCAGTGCAACAGGTTTCTGATGGCAGCACTGATAAGAGCTTCTTGACACAGGTGATTGAGAAGCTGATGAGTGGGGAGACACTGCTGAACCTCATGCTTACAGTGCTGGGGCGTGTGGAGTTTGGCAGAAACCTTGATGACACTGACTGCATGAAGGTAAAAGGATTATGAAAGGAGGACAAAAAGCAGGATCACAGCCCCAGACTTCAGTAGAACAGACTTTGAATCTTCAGGCACCTGGGCCTTGTTCTGTCCATTTTGAACATCTCCAAAGCCAGTGATTCTCTGAGCATCACTCTCTCTGTGAATGACTTTTTCCCTCTTCCATTGTCCTGTCTTCTGTCTTTTCACGGTTCAACTGCTGGATCATCCCTTCTCTTTCCAGTAGCTAAACTCCTTTGACTGAACTGTTGAAGTCAATTGATCTGCTATGGTCAGCCATGTACACACAGCTTTCTATTTCACTGACCTCTTCAGGTTTCCTGCCTTGTGGGGTCTTATTCTCTTCAGTGAACATTTCAGTACTGCAGCTCAAAGTGGTCATAAGGCTGCTGGGGAGAGGCAAGGATGAGAGAAACGAGCACAGCTGGTGTTATTTTCAGCCTGTTCAGTGTGGGATCAGTATACAGGGAGTGGCAACACACATCTTGGAAGTAAATGCGTGGCTACATACTTGGAGGTCTTTGTTTTCCTCACCTAAGAATGATGTTCGACAAGGCGATGAGCAAAAATGGAGACCAGTGAAGTTCTTTGACTTGGAATGAGTCAGTCCCAGAAGTAGCATAAAAAATGGTGACTTAGGTGGACATAAAAATCAGGCTGGGTTGTTCTTCATAAAGTCATAGGAGTGGAGAGCACTCACTGTAATGCAAGAAGGATGATGAACAAGAAGAAGGGGCTGTAAATCTTAATGCAGGTTCTCAGTTACTCGCGTATCTGTTGCAAATAAAATGTATTTCAGAGGGAGTCTGTTCAGCAAGTGCTTTGAATGTGTTTCTGAGGGACTTTGGTAAAGATAATTAAGGTAAGTAGAATAGGGTGAACTTTGATTAAATATTGACCGATAGGAAGAAACTGACGATATTTAGACAAAGATCATGTTAGCTGAGAATGATCATGAAATGATACATTTATGATTCACAGGACTTGAAGGAACATAAGTAGCAAAACAGTAACAATGAATTTCAAGTAGGAAGGCTTCAATACTCACAAAATTGGTAGGTGTTGCCTGGGAGGCAAGCCTGATGGAACAGGGAATTTAAGAAAGCTGGCAGTTCCGTAAAGAAGAATATTAATAAGGCTGTCTCCTTGTGGAGGTGTAAGAGATCAACTTGGTGAAATTATGAGCTTTTCATTGACTTCAAACACAGGATAAAAGGATACGGAGAGTAGAAACTAGGTCAGGTTACTAAGGAGGAGAATAAAGGCATTGCAAGAGCTCTCAGTAACCTAATCAAAAAGGTTAAGACATGAAGTGAGATGAAATAGCAAGGCACATTACTTAGGAGAAGTCCAAACATTGACACTTAATAGACAGAAGAGTTGGAGAAGCCTAAAATGATGAATGCTTTATTCTGTGCTGATCTTCACTTGCCATCAGGTAGACAGCACTACCTGTGCAAAAAGGAGTGAAATGACAGCCAGAGCAGGAGAGCAAAACAGCAGAGGGAGTTCTCAAACTGATCATGTAAAGTTTTTCTGTCAAAGGAATTTTAGCAGCCCTTAGCATCCATTTTCCCATGGGAGTGTTTGGAGATAAGTGAGGTACCCAGTGAGTGTAGAATGTGGATGGGCACTAGGGAAGTGTGGTCTAGAGGAAATGACTGTAGACTGATTAGTTATCTCAGAACAACATAACACACGGGCATTTCACCTTGAAATGAAGGATATAGTCAGTGAAGTCCTTCAAGGTTTCCTCAGGGTTTGGCTGTGACCAGTGCTTTTGTTAGTGACCCGTATAATGCAGAGGATCCTGAGATGAGAATCCCCATCAGAACGATACAGACCAAAATTCAAAATGATCGTGACAGAATGGAAGTATGACCTGAAAAATGAGAATATTATTTAATAAGGAATGATTACACTTATGTAGGAATAATAAAGTACGTGAGTATAGGATGAGAAGAAAACTCTCTGGACGTTTTGAGATGGGTGAAGAGGCTATAGAGAACTGAAGACTAGACAGAGATGAATGACTGCAAGCTTTTCAAAGTAGTTAGTGTCACAGGGAATGTGTGAACAGCAGCACAGGATGCCATCTGAGGTAATCCTGTGTAGCAAAAGGATGGCCTTAGACAGAGAATTGTGCCATTTTAAGTGCTGTCCATCAAGACAGAGATGATCTATTCTCTAGCTGAGAACAGTTTGAAACATGACCTACAAAGAAATATTGAAAGAATTGGGCTTGTTCAAGCTGAAAAAAGAATGCTGATAAGAACATGCTATCTTCCTTATTTAATTTTCATATTACTTTTTACTTATTTCCCCCCCCCATTTTCTCTCATTAAAGAAAAAAGGAGAGTACCTTCTCTAAATGCATTTTGAAAATGGAAAAAAGTAAAAGGCTTGACCTTCAGCAAGGAAGTTTTAGGTTGGGCTGTGGAGACTCTGTCATTGGGGCTGACTTAGTTGACAAATGTTCATCAGGAATGCCTTGGGCGGGGAGATGGGTGGACCAGGTAATGCCCTCTTGGATGTCTTCCAGCCTAATTTTCTGTGGTGTGAGTGAATGAGGTTTTATTTGCATTACTGTTTGGAGGCAGTGACCCTTCTCCCTAGTAATGCCATACTGGCTTGTGAGCAGAATGACACGAGGATGAACAGGAACACTGCTGGCAGCAATCACTTGTTGTTGCCCTGTCTTTACTTTCAGACATCTAGTCACCAAAGAGAGGGATAATATCCCATGTCACAGCTGATTTCTCACTTCATACAGACAGAGAGTGAAATTCATATACAAACCTTTGATTGAAAACTGTTTATTTCTGTGTGATGTGTAAATACTACATTATCACTTCACAATTGACAAATGAGCAGAAAAATAAACATTGTAATAATTTGTTTGTAATACAGGCAAATCTGTTCACATTATGAAATGAAATAAATTTTACCAGCTTCTGAGTATCTTCTTTTTTTTTTTTTCATTGTTTGTCACACTTCAGAATGGAATAAATCTGAAAGAACATCGTAGAAAGGCAAAATATAATTGCTGAAGAGAAAAATTGGCAAGCAGTTAGGACTTGTCTATCATTTGTCATCTATCTAGTTGTAGAGGAGGCATAAATGACTCTTGTTAGACTCTGAGATGGTTTGTACTGACAGAGTTTGTTGTGTTTAATTGCATTAAAACTTTCCATAAGACAATATGTTTCAGCCTTGTGTACTCTCAGTTTTAGAAAATAGTTGTAGACAGAATTTCCTAGACATAAATGATGCTGTGGGTTGATTGATACATATGAACCCAAAGCCCCCTAAGACTGTTTGGCAGCTAAAAAAACCTCTGAGGAACCAAGGACAAGAGTAAGACTTTTCTTCTTAATAAATCCGTTCTCATGAGCCATGAATAATTCTGATATCTAGGACGATTTTTTCAGGACAGAGAGCATCATGTTTCAGTGTTTGATATGGTTACACTTACATGTCATTTGTTCCTGTACATAGGAAATAGCTGTACTGTCTTGAGGGATCTGGTTTTAATGCTGTCAGAATGCGTAATCAATGGAGTTTTTAAATATTATTTTTTTTTGTTAACTTGTGGGAAGTTATGCATAATGCAACATGTGAGAATACCTTTAGCACTGCTGCTAATGAAAATCCATTTTTTAAAAAATCTCAGGCATTAATGAATGCAGGAATGTGTTATTCCTTGCAGTCATTATTTTGAAGATTATCCCAGGTTATTAGATTTGATTAAAGGATTTTATGCTTGGCTTGCTTGAGAGCTGAGGATTAAGCAATAAGGAGCTTTCTCCTATGCTGTATCTTTGGGCTTATCATTTCAGTACTGCAGGGCTTTGATTACTTACCCAATTTTGTAAAACATACAGATTTTGTTAATTTACAGCTTTTTAGATCAGTCAGAGCTATTAAGCCTGCTGGGTGATATCCTGCCTGACAAACCCTATTACAGGCTAGGTTTGCTTCTGCTGGCTTGACCAATGCATGCCCTTTGTCAATCCAGAGCACTCAGCCCTTGTGGGGATCCCAATCCCTCCATACAGGGACTTCAGTGTCCTTGGGATTGAACTTTCCTCCCTGTTAGCAAATACCCAGAAAGTTTTGGGGATCAGAAGCTTTTTTTTAAGTTGTATGAAGGATGTGAGGTTCTTCAGCTTCATCCAGAGACAAGGACTGATAGAAGGTTCAGGGGATGCCTGCCTGGATTGTTTGTCTGCTTTACTGTAGAACTATCCCTGCTCTGCCTTCACATAAGATCAGGCTTCATCTGGTGCTTTCTTCCAGAGGGTTTGGAGGGAAAGGTGGGGAATCCAGATGCTCATTTCACTGTTACAGTGGTTTACAGACAAGAGAACAAATGTGTTTTCACTCTATGGGTGCTGCACACAGAGGATGTAAGTGTGTGTCTGTATGTCCTCTTTCTGAAGACAGTGCAGAGGTGGTCAGAACTGCATGAGCAGGGTCAGTAGATCATTGTGAATTACTCTCCTGAGGATAAAAACCCATTCTGCACATGGTTCTGCCTCCCATGTTCCAGGAGTTAAGGCTATAAGAGGTCTTCTCCACACCAGTGGGTGTGCCTGGCTGTTGTGCTCTGTTTGTGCTCACCCACAACCTGTGCACTAGGGGTGTCCAGGTGGGAATGCTGTCACTCATATCCTCCAGCCAAACCTGCAGCAGTTTCAACACATGTTCTGCTGAAGGCGTCTTTGTAGCCCAGTCTTCCCTGATACACTATCAAAGAGCAGGTCAAATTCAAGGGTGTGGGTTTGTGTTTTGGGTTGGTCTTCAATACCAGTAGATGCACGTCACGTAAATGTGGTCTTTGTTCATGGCAAAAAACTTTCCTTGTCCCTAAACAGCTGCCTGAAGGATACAGGTTTTGTTTCTCAAACACTCTCTTTTGCCAGTCCTTCAGCTCATTTCCAGTGTGGGATGAAGGACCCTGGAATTTAGAACAAAACAAGACACCTACTTCTTCAACCCAACCTCCCACAGACAGACTGCCCACAGAATGAGTCCAGCAGACTGCCTAGGCTGCTTTTTGATATTTAAAGACCCTGCATGTATATAGATTCCCCTGATGTTCTTTGAAATATGTGGGCTGGTTGTCACTTTAGTGTTAAGTGTAGAGCAGCAGATAAATACAGTTGCTGAGCTTTCACAACCTCTAATGCATTTAATTGTTATTGTCCCATCTGACTTGATGTTCCCACTTTGGTCTATGATTTTGATTTTTTTTTTCCAGATTTGACCTCTTTTCCATTATCAAAGAGCTGAAAAACAGACACCATTCTTTTACTTTTTATTCCCTGGGGTCAGTTCATAACTTATTCAGCGTATTAACTGCGTGTTACACCGTGCTTGGCTTATCTTTCTTCAAACAACTCATTTGCAGAGCTGCAGTTCAATCTGTTTCCAGTTCTCGTTTGAAAGAAATTAAACTTAGATTGAGCAGAATCAGAGTCTGTAGCTGTTGACCCATGGGAGTTCAGGGAAAGCTCTGGACTGCACAGCTTTTGTCAACTTTTTAATGCGTAAGGTGGTCCGCGTGGTGATGGGACATGGAATTCGGTTATAGCAATGCCGGAGGAGAGGTATGAAAGGGAGCCAAGATATTTCTAATGCTGTTGATAGTGTATATTCCTTTCCTTTCCTTACTTGCTGTTTCTTGCCAGGACAGTCCTTCTTTACATACTGTCCTTGGTAGAAGCATTTTGACAGGTGGGACAGTACAAGGGTGAATGTCTCAGAATAGTCTGCTGAGAGCTAATTTCCTCTCAGTTGTCCTTTTGCAGGTTTGGGAGGTGTGGCCCTGGCAACCTTAGGGAACAGTGAAAAAAATCCAGGGACTAATAATCCAGAAATCTCTCCTGAATGAAACACAGCGTATTTGTTTTCGTTTTGGTGTTGTTTTAATCAATCAATTGAACTTACTAAAATGTGAACCATATTCAGACATTAAAAACCTCTCACCTAAATTAACTTTTGATAGAACCATTTTATTGGTGTTCTTAGACCTCCAACAAGGAGTAACGATGGTAAATCATTAATATATATGCTGCCATTTTAAAAATTAAATCTGTGCCTTGATATGTTTTACTGCTTTATAGCTATTATATGAAGCCCCTTGGGATGTTCTCATAAAAGGTGCCCCATAAATTTTATATAGCCTTGTACTGCATTATATTTTATTGCAATATTCCAGCTTTTCAAAAAACCTCCAAGGCATCGTTTTTTTTTCCTGCAGGCCTCCATGGGAGAAAGACATCAAAATTTGTGTTGGCAATTTCTAGTGAAAACACCTACCATTTGCAATTGTCATCTCTGTTCTCAGTGACATACTGCCTTCTGTCATTTTCGATGGAAAAAGCTTAGGTGTAAAAGATACAAATGGAGATGGATCTGTAGGAATGAGAGGGATCTATTTTGTATGTACTTCTTCTGTCTCTGATTACACACCAGTTGGTTTCTTCTCTGCTTGTTTTACCCTCCTGCTGAGCTTTTACAGGCTTTCCTGCAGCTTAGCTACTTCTACAAAAACAGCCAGGGCCACACCCTACAGGGGAGGACAGAGGCAGATGCTGGGTGGGGTCCATACGCTCCCAACTCCTAATGATGGTCTCTGGGGTAAGGAAATGAACCCTGGGGCAGCATCCAAATGTGGGGAGATTGCCCCACAACCCCTCTTGGTAGGAACAAAGAGAGAGATGCTGATTTTGTCGGCCCTCTGGAGACTTGTAGTCCCTACAAAGGAGAGAAGGAATGGTCTCCTGGATGGTAGCCTGAAATTTAGTACTTGAGGTTAATTCCCATATATAACACAACACAGTGTATATGCACTGGCATGATATTAGAAGAGAGCAGGTTTTTAACATTATTTTGGAGGCCTAAAGATGCAAATCCTCTTTGTGTGTGGAGATCTGAAATGTTCTGGGGTGCTTAAATGACTGAAAAATGGAGATGGGTGTGTGGAGAAGACTCTGGGTCAGTTGTCATCTCACCCTGAGTGTGCAGTGCCCAAGGCTGTGGTGCCTGAAGGAAAGGGAAGGAGTCCTTCAGGAAAGCCACGCTGCTGTTCCTGCATTGCAGCAACAGCAGCTGCTCCATCTCCAAACTCCAGTGAGGAGGAATTGCAGAAACCCAGTGGCTCAAAATAGACTTTTGCAGACACTGGGGAATACAGAAGAACTTCCTCAACACTGTGAATGTTCTTCAAAATCACATCAATTGTTTCTTAATGTGGAAATGATTTTCCTGCTACTGCTTTGCTCAAGGATTGAAATTATTCCTTGCTTGAATTGCTTTGGGGCATGCAGAAAGGAAGTACTTTCCAGGTCTTTCAATTTCTTCAAGAGCCATCAATGCTTTTCCTTGAAGCCTTACTTGCAGTGTTTCTCAGTTATCAAATAAAATGCTCTCCTAGATTCAAAGTTAAGATAAATACTTAAATCAGAATGCTTAAAGCAAAAGATAATTTCAGAAAGGTCCCGTGAGTTTTCAGGCTCGTGATGTTTCTGAGCATTTGTCATCCTCTTCAGTTATTTTTGATGGGACCAGTGATGTGCCAACAAATTCTGCCCATCAGCAGATCTGACAGTACAGGACATTTCAGAGTTCTGCCTCTGAGCAAATTACTTGAGACCTAATGCCTCCTAAGTTGTGCCTTTTGAATGATGCATATATCTTCTACTCCCTTTGACACCCACTTCATCTGTGATCTAATCCAAAGAGTGAACTAAAATGGGAAAAGGAAAGAAAGTTTTGAAACATGGTCATTTGTAATTTTGCCTACTGAGTTTTCCCCTTGGGATCTGGTTTTTGCCCTTGTATTAGGTGTGCTGCTGGTCCTAATGCCTCTATAAACCCATTTACAATCTCACTTCTTGCTGTTTGATTCTGTTCATCATTATTATCCACCCTTGTCAGCAATTTTAATCACAGTGATGAAACCAGATTAGAACTATTTAAATATGCTAATATGATGACAGGCAATTGAAAGGCTTCTTATAAATGACTCAAAATCAAACATAACTTCCTGTGCTTTGCTGCACCTTATTAGCTGTGATATTTCTGCTTGTCAAATATGTTATACTGCCACTTAACTTTCTTTGTGGTCTGATTTACCCTTTTGATTGCTCTCAGTTTATTTAATACTCTTCCCAAATTGCATTTGTGCATTTCTCTCCTCACCAAGGTGGGTCTGTAAAACTGCACCACAAATTGCACCCAGTTGCAATGCACTGTAACCTACCAGCAAAGCAGGTGATCAGCCAGGAACAGTTAAACAATCACTGGAGGTCTTCAAAGACTGAATCAGGAATTCTTGCTGTCTGTTTTGCAGCTATGGAGGCTGGAGGTTTAAATGTAAGCTTTAGAAACCACCAACCAGCACAACACAGGAATACAAAGGTATCACAGAGTTGTCAAATCTCCCGGTGAGGGGCTTTCAGCTCTACATCAAGACACTTTCTGCATGTCAGAGAGTGATAGGACAAAGGGGAATACTTTCAAACTAAAAAGAATAGATTTTGATCAGATGTTAGGAAGAAGTTCTTCATTCAGAGGGTGAAGCCCTGGCACAGGTTGCCCATAAAAGTTGTGGACACCCCATACCTGGAAGTATTCAAAGCCAGGTTGGATGGGGCTTTGAGCCACCTGCTCTAGTGGGAGGTGCTCCTGCCCATGGCAGGGGAGTTGGAATTAGATGATCTTTTGAGTCCCTTCCAACCCAAACCATTCTATGATTCTGTGATAGTTACAGGACTGAATTTATTGCCAAGCTTAATTTGGTCCGCTAGAAGTATAACTTCATTTCATGCTTCTGACTAATCTAATTATGGTAGCAAAACATTGAGATTAGCAGTCTCCAGTGTAAACCTAA
The DNA here is from genome assembly GCA_013397865.1 of Struthidea cinerea. Taxonomy (NCBI): domain Eukaryota; kingdom Metazoa; phylum Chordata; class Aves; order Passeriformes; family Corcoracidae; genus Struthidea; species Struthidea cinerea. The sequence goes on along the minus strand of VZTI01000186.1, from coordinate 221,344 downwards.
ATGAAAAAGACAGCCTAGATCCCAGTAGAGATCCTGGTCTGTGTTATAATTCTGGCAGAGTGGGAGGGAGTGGGAATAGAAAAGCAGTGTGTCTGTTTTGTGGTTGCAGCAGAAGTGCTTGTCCTGCACAAACTTACATGGGAGATAAAGACTTTGGTGGAGGATGGGGTCTCTAGACAGCTTTCCTCAACAGGAAAGACATTGTTTTTTTCCATGTTTACAAACCAAGAAACTGATTGCAAATTTGTAACAGAAAAATTGAATATATTGATTTTTTTTTGGTAGGGTTGTATAGATTGTGTGTTAGTGAAAACTAACTTGTGGCATTCTAGAGGGAAAGTTTTTCCAGATATTAGCATTTCAGAAAAAGTAGGAAAACCTAATTTTTTGCATTGTCTTTTTCTGAGATCTTCATGACCCTTGGTGTACTGAGCTATTCTTAACTCATGTGTAGGGCTGGGAGATGGATGTACAGGTGATTATCTGGGAGAGACTGAACGTTGTAGCCAGCAGTGGTGAGATCTCAGCTGAGTGTTATAGACACATACCAGTGAGACATTTGAAGAAAATGCTGAGCAGTAATAGAGACTCTGAAAAACGAACTCCAGAAGGAGAGGAGTAGAAAATGTGACCTGAGTCTTTAATTTACTGAAAATAAAGAAGATTAATTTTGCTGTGCCCTCGGAATTGGAGAAGAAGTAGTGAGCTTAATTCCTCAGAGAAAGGGAGGTTCAGGTTAGAATGACACTGAAGTTAGGAAGAAGTCTTTTTGGAAGAGCTGTGGAGCTGTTTGGGAGATGTACAATTTCCACCACTGGAGGTGTTTGAGAAGCACTCAGCTCAGCATTGCTTTGGATGATTAAGGCATGGCAAATCCTCAGCTGGGACTTAGCTTATAGATCTGCTGGATTTGCTTGCTGTTTACTGAATCAAAGGGAGTAATAAGGAAGTATAAACTCATAAAATACCATGATAATTTATTATTTAAAAAAAAATAGAATATCTAAAAGGTTAGAAACTCTTCTACCAAATGAGTTCTCAATTCTAGACTCTGGATAAATGAATGTTAGATGTACCCCAAGATAAATCTGGGAAGTGCTAGAGAGATTAAATCACACACGTCATTCTTTTCAAAGCAGGATGTAATTTGTGTGTTTTATATCAAACCAAATACTATAAAACTGTAGTGGTTTGCAAAGCCTTTCTTCACTCAAACAAAAAAATCTCTTACTGTCACGTATTCCAAAGTAAACTCCTTGAGAGTGAGCTGGGAGAGAGTGAGTGACCTTCAGCAGAAGAAGGAGGTCATGTGTTGAGGATACCTTGGGATGCCTTGTCTTGTTACATCACCATTGCAGGCAACGAAGAAAGCTTTTCCAGAGGTAACCAAAATCCAGCTCTTACAGGGATTTACAGTCTAACATGATAAATCACGTTTGCTACCCAGGCATGGGAATAGTCTTGATGTTATTTCTGCTACTCATAAAATCAGAAGCTTGCTTTATGTAGGAGCAGGCATTAAAACTGGGCTAATAATTCTGCCCTGCCATGCATAAATATAGCAAAAATATCTATATGTCCAAGAACGCAAGATTTGCCTCTGAGTTTAAAAAGCTAATGGAAATAAATCAGTGTATCAAAAACCAAGAGAGAAATGTAATTAATGCCTCTCAGTGCACTCTTCTCCAAATAAGAATCCCCTGGCAAAAACTACACCTGCAAGCAACTGGGTAATGTAAAGTGTCACTTACAGCCATCACTACTGGAGCTCTCAGTACGTAAAATGATGAGCTCCCAGCCACAGGGTTTATTGAAGATGCTAAATAGTTCAGAGCACATAAACACAAGCTGAGCTGAACTTGCAGCTCGGCTTTGCCAAGAGATCTGCAAAAGGAAGATTGAAATGGGAGATGGCAGGAAGCTGCTGCTCTGGATCCTCTCACCCTTCCCAGCCAGGGCAAGGATCTTCTTGAGAGTCTGTTTTCTAGTGGTTGTCTATAATCTGTGATTGAAAGGGACAGGTCTGAAATTAAGTATACGTTGTTGAGTGCTGAAATGTTGTTTTTCCTTTGTTGAATTATTGTTGTGTTGCTGAGTTGGGCCAGCCAGACGTTTATTTCTTTTTGTCACACAGATTTATTCCGCAGTAGTCTGCGATTAGAGCAGGGGGAAGGTGCATTTCAAAATCTGCCAGAAATCTTAATGTAAATGGACTTTAAAAACATCATGCCTTTTATCATCATTTTACTGAACTCCCCTGAAATTTTCAACTTCAGCTTTGAATTTTTCTACTTCATTTTCACCTATTGATGTTCCAACATGTAGCCTGAATAAAACAAACCGGCATTTCTATTTTTTTTTTTTCTGTTCTTCTCATTTTGTACATCTCAAAAATTTATTGCTGGGGCCCAGCTATGAAATGTGGCCATTGATTTAAGTTCAGTTCCCTGAAAGATAGAAGGTGGTTGTGGTCTTAGAAGATCTGCTTCCCTGAGGTTTGATTTCATGTGTTGGAGGAAGCTCATCTATCGCTAGGAATGAAGAGCACTAGCCACAACAGAGTCTTCAGGATTGTTTAAGTGAAAGTAAATAATAATTAAAAAATGCTAAGAAGAACATAATTACAGAGCTATTGATCAGCATCCACAATCAAGTACTTTCCCTGACATCGTTAAGAGTGTTCAGATAATCCTTTGGAAGAGTTTTTGCTGCTTATACTCAATACAATTTATTTTCCATTTTCACATCTACTTATCTGTTTTTATGATAATGAGTGCTTAATCCACCATTCATCACTGGTTTTACTATGATCCATTTTTGAACATTTAAATCTGATTATACCAGTGATATATCTCAGGGAATTAGCACACCAAAGTGTGAACAGCAGGACATTATCTGGCTTTTTATTTTTGTGTGGCTAACATTTTTTAGGTGGTGTTTCTAATTTTTTTTAACAAAAAATAAATAAAATGGCTGCTGAAGGGGAATGTAGGAGAAGGGAGGATTAGGCTTAAAGTTAAAATGGGTTAATAACAGCCAGGAAGAGTAGTTTTGTGAGAGCTTATCAGCATCACTCCCTCCATGGATATGGGAAGAAGCCTGGAAGGAGCCTGGATTCTGCAACAATTCAGCTGGGGATGGCTCCGCAGTGCTCTGGTGATTCATTTTGACTGGTTCTGTATAAAACCACAGAATCAGGAGAAACTTAAGAAAAGAAGATATGAGTAATTCTTTCAAAATTGATAAGCAACAGAAGAGACCAGACCTGTTTTTGATGCTACACTGACAATCCAAAGCCAATGTCTTGCTGGTTTCCAAGAAAACGAAGACCTGAAGGTTGGTGGTTGTTGGCCAAGGTAGTTGTATTTATGAGTATTTGCAGGTAACTTACATTGGGGAAGAGAAGTTGCTGCTGCCACAGCTTATTCCTTCCCCTTGAGCAGCACAGCAGCAGTGTCACATGTGCAACACTACCACGCTGCAAAGCTTTTGTCAGCACAGCTGTTGGTCACAAATCACAGCTTACCCAGCTGCTGGGTGAAACAAGAATTGTAGCAACAGCTGGTGGCAAAGATCTCTGCTCCAGGCCCCATCCCTCAAAAAAACCCTCCGGCTTTAGCAATTCTGGCAAGATAAGCAACCCAGACCTTTGCTTACGCTAGTGTTGTTGCTCTTAAAAGTTGTTAGGTAACTACAGAGCTATTTCATTATAAAGTTGCTCCATTAAGTTGTGCTGGGAACCAGTTTGCCAAGTTCCTTTGGACATAGTTGGGTCAGTTCCCACCAGAAAGCCCAAACCTTTCTTTGCTGTTCATTCTTAATAGTGATATGCTATTGAGGCACCAAGCAATAGAGGTTTATGGGAATAGTATTGCACAATACAAGAACAACACAGGTTATTTATTACACAGATAATATTAACAAGGTGAGAATAATTACTTGTTACACACGGAAATTAAAATAATGGCCACTTCCCTGTAAAGCACTGTGGCTTCCTGCTGCACAACCATATCCTGCTTAGCTCAAATGCTGCAGGTGTTAAGGAGAAAAACTGGGAGGGGAGCAAGTTGGGTGGAGTGTAGGGGCATGAGAGAAATAATAAGGAAATAGATCACCTCGTAGGCAGATTTATGTAGAAACTTTAAAGAAGAAGGTGGAAGGTCTGGACTTGGTCTATTAGAGAAGAATACCTGGGTTCTACTCTTGGACTACCACTAGGAGAGGAGATTTATAGACCTCGCTGGGCAATGTTCAAGACCGTGGCTTGTTGTATGCCACTCAACCAGCCATTTCCCCTGCCCATTCTATACTGAAATATGGGCCTGCTGAGAAGGTAATGGAGAGTGGCCAGAGAGGCTACAGAGAAGGTGGAGAGCAGCCTGGGTAAGGCTGATGTGAGTGTGGGTAATGGAGGAGACAATAACTGGGTGCTGAGATCTCGAGCCAGCTAGTCAACACCTTTTTGTAAAGCTGAAACCTCTTAAAGAACAGTCTTCATTTTATAGGCAAAAGGAAAGAATCCTGCAAACTGATTAATCTTTCCAAAAGGGGACTAAAAGCTCATACAAAGGCAGAATTATGTCTCAGCTCTTCTGCCACGAGCCATTGAACTTCTAGAGAAATATGAAAGTGCCATTTTCGGCCAGATTGGTTTAGTAAAACAACCACATCTATTAGCAAAACTTAAGGCACTGTGAGATATAGTTATCCTATGGAAAAAAATGTGCTGCAATATAAAAGGTAGGTTCATTTGTCATTCTTGATATGTAAAGTCATTGAAACTGCTTTTGTTTCAATGACTTTACATATGCTGTGTTTTGCACAGGGGGAGGGGGTCTTGTGAATAGGAACAAAAATTCTTTTGTGTTTATATTAACTGTGAAGTGACTTAGGTATCATACAGAACACAGTTTTTCCTTCCTTTCCTTTCCTTCCTTTTCTTTTTCTTTCTTTCCATCCTTCTCAGTGAGCCTCTTCCTTCCTAGTGATATTGAGATAAATAGGATGGAAAATAAATGTCAGGTGAATGAACAACTTGTATTCCAGCTTTGTCTCATTTAATTTTACAGTGACCATATCCCACCTGGGACAGAGGATACAGATACCTCAACTCAAATTTTTAGAGTAATTTGGTTAAAATTGGAAAAAAAATTAAAATAATGCTATTACAATCTCATATTTTTACATAAACAGGAAAAAAGTATTTTCCTCCATGCGTTAGAGATGGGTACCCAGCTCTGACTGAATTTACCACCGCAGGTGGCTTGCTGGGGCAGGGCAGGGAGAGCTGCCTTGAGCAGGTGGAGAGGCTGGGTCTGCCTGGAGAGCTCCATGGGGAGCCCCAGTAACAGCATTCCATGTCAACACATCACAATGGATCCTCAGATCAATACTCCTTTGGTTTGCATGCTTGTAAGGCTGAATGATTAATTTAGCAAACAAATGTAACAGAATGACAATTCCCTACTGGAGATTGTTAGAGGAGCAGCATGATTCCCTTTCCAGTAAATCTGGAGGCTTGTGTGTGTTGTTACATCTCATTTTCAGAGAGCGCTGCTTAGGTGTCTGCTTGATCAGCTGAAAAAGAATTGATGGGAGAGGGACTCATGGTACTCACACGTGAGGGACTGTGACCTCTCCAGTCTTGTATTTCCACTGGATAACAGAATGGGACAGGGGTTAGCATCTCAGTGCTCTGCCTGCTGAATCCTTCTCTGGATGGTCAGAAAATGGCCTTAGAAATTCCTGTGCCATATTCATGCTTTGGGCTGATTTTCTTTTTTCGCACAGCTTTCAGCACATTAGTCATTGTTCATCTGCCCCTTGAGACGGAGAGTCCAGAATTTTATGCGTATTTTATACTCCCCATTCTAAATGTGCTCCATATTTATAGTCTAAAATTCACAGAATCATAGAACAGTTTGGGCTGGAAGGGACTTTTAAAGCTCATGTAGTCCAACCTCCCTGCAATGAGCAGGGTTGCCTTCAAGTAGATGGGGAACCTCATCCAACCTGACCTTAAGAGTTTCCAGGGATGAGGCATCCAGCACTTCTCTGGGCAACCTCTGCCAGTGTTTCACCACCCTCACTGTAAAAAATCTATTCCTTATATCTAGCCTGAATCTATGCTTTTTTATTTAAAACCATTACCCCTTGTTCTACCACAACAGGCCAAGCGAACAGGACAAGCGAAAAAGCTTGTCTCTATCTTTCATGTAGCCCCTTTAGGTACGGGAAGGTGCTCAAAGGTCTCCCCAGAGCCTTTTCTTCCCCAGGTTGATGAAGCCCAGCTCTCTCATAGCAGAGATGCTCCTTTCCTCTGATCATCTTCATGGCCTCCTCCAGACTCACTCCAATACGTCCATGTCCTGCTTCGTTCTGCCTTAGACATCTCATTCTACTCTCAGAAATCCCTTTTCCCTGTGGGACACAAGGCTGGCACAGCCACTCTCTATGAACCAAACTAAACCCACACCAGGATCCCTGAACTAAGTAATTTCAGCTATGCCCACTGAACTCCTCACAAGTGGCCTTGTGCCTGCAGCTGACCTTGTGAACCTTGGTTCTCAGAGTTGGCAGCTTTGACTTTCTGTAGCTTTCAGTAGGTGATAAGGTTGAGCCTTCCCCCAGAAACCAATTTAGAGCCATTTTTCCTTTTCAGTCTTTTACATGGGGCATTGTCTCCCATAACATCCCCTTCCTGGAGATGCTGTCCATCTGTCAGATACTACTATCACACCTTCCCCTGGGCTGCTCCTCAGCATCTCTGCTGTCAAACCCAGCTGCCCTTGACCCTGCTGTGGACTTTGGAAGTACAGACTGAATATTGTCACACAGGGGCTGTTTAACACTGAGGTACATAATGAAGTGATGACAGGGGATTTGCATTTGTTGTTGCTTTCATCCTGTGCTCAGGGTGACTGCAACCCTTAGGAAATGTACTTCTTGGTGTAGAAATTGTAAATACTTAAGTGGCATTCAGTTTTCAAGAGGAGAAAGGAAATGGTGGTAGTTGAGGCACTTGTCATTGTAAGTTCTGCACTCTGCATAGAAATGAGGACATAACAATGTGCATGTGTGTTTAATACCTCTGGAGGCTGGATGGAGCATGTCAGCTTGTACTTTGGCAGAAATAGGTTCAAATCCCAGCTTTGCCTAGCTGACAACAGTGCTTCCCTGTCCTTGTCATCCTGAATCTGGTAGAATGAGAGCTGAATTTATCTCTTCAGGCATCCAACTCTACTAACGTCTGTGTTTTCCACGCCCAGCCTCTGGTGTGAGCTGCAGGAAATGGCAGAACCCTTGCCAAATTTTCCTTCTGATCAGTTCTGCACAAAGGAAATATTACAGACAGTTCATTTCCAAGGCACGTGGAGAAGTGGAAATAGTGCCTTCTAATTAAAGATTAAAATGCCACTTAGGTAGTCAGACAGGCGTTAAGCCACCTTCCGAGCTCAAGGAAATGGCTCCATGTCACAAAACAGGCATAAATCACCTGAGAATATAAGCTTGAAGTGGTTTGGTGGATTGATATATAGAGAACAGCTCTTAGAGTTGTATTTAGTTAAAAAACCAACATGAATTACTGTCTTATGCATAAGACAAGCACTATTCAGCTTGATGCAAGAATATCTTCAATAAAGGCAAGAAAATCTGTGTCCAGGTGACACAGGAGGTAAGAGCTGATGTTGTAACTGTTCTCGTGGGATGTCACTGCAGGGGAGCCAGAGAAGAATCTGATATGAAATTTATTTTGGGAGACACCAAACCATGAATGTCAAAACTTAAGGAAAAAATCAAGAGTTAAATTCAAAATGGGGAAAACATTTGCATTTAAACTATTGGGCCTTTTCATACTTCTACTTCTCCAGTTATCTGCCATAACTTTATTGAAAGATTCAGAAGTACAAAAGATACCAACCACAGGTTTCATCTCTATCACTTTGGTAGTAAAAGATTATTTATTCCAGAAATGTCATTATCATGAGCCCCAGTGGTCTGATCTGTGGATAGGACTCAGGGAAATCACAATATACCAGTAGAGGAAAGTAGGAACAGAAATATCAATAGAATTGGTCTCAAAAATCTGAAGATTGAAGTAGACTTCTAATCAGAGGGATTATATCACTGATGACCTTAACTCCCTTACCTTATCCTTGGTGGGTAGTGCCTCCTGTATGTGTCTTCCCGATAAAACCAAAGGTGGTTTGTTTTCTTTTTGTGTGCGTAGGCCGTGTGGAGGACAATGGCATCTGAGGGTGGAAACAGCTCATGGGCTCTCCCATGATCAAGCTGAGACAATAAAGAGTCTATCTGTATTTTTTTTTCATGCTCAGTGGTAGAAAATACCTTCTTGCAAGTTGTGCAGGGCCATTAGCACTTCGGTTGTATTAGCGCTTCCTTCATGCATGTAATCACAGCCATTGCCACTGCTCCTCTTAGACGTAGTGAGAGGAACTAATTATCAAAAGGAGAAAGTCAGGTTTATATCTGAGTGCTTTGTATTTCAGACACCAGCAGTGTTACAAGCCCTGAGAGCCTCCCCCACCTAAAAACAAACGTTGTGTTGGTGGAGCATGACTACACGTGTCCTCCACGTAAGCAGAGGAAATTCAGACATCTGCGCTGTACTTGTGACTTCCAGAGAGCTCCATTGGGGTGGAATGCACCCTTCCTTCAATGAGTAACGTGAATTTCTCTGCTCTTCAAACAAATGTGTCTTTCAAGGAATTGGGGAGTTTGCTGACAGTAGGGTTTCACTATGCCCAATACAGGTCAGTCAGATTAGAACTTGCAGTTTTATATGTATTTCTGTAACTTAAAAGAAATTAACAGGTAAGTAAAATAGAATGACATTGGTCTTGATTTTCCTGTTTGGGGCTTTGCCCCATTTTTTAAATCTCTGGAAAGTGGAAACAAACTTTGTAATTCTAAACTGCACTGTGCTCTCACCTGTCAACTGTCAAAAAATGACATATAAAGGAGGAGAAAAATTATACCCTTAAACCGAATGTATGGTCATGAAATAGTCTCGCTTCCTTGTATGACTGCAGCTCATTAGCTGTGCTGCACAAAAGGCTGTGACAGCCTGTTTTTCTGCCACCATTAAAACCTCCTCCTTTTTCTATAATGCTTCAAGCTGGATCTTCCCTGGGTGGTTGCCTGTCAATTGCTGTGCCCATTGCCTTTTAGTAAATATTTTTCTCTTTATATGTCAGTCAGAAGGGTGGGAATTTTCAGAAGAAGCAAATGCTGGAGGAATTTTTGGTAACTTTTTGTGGTCTTTTTCAAGCCAAAGTCTTTCTGCTTTCCCTTCAGCTGAGAATCAGTGAAGGTTGCCTTGAAGATCTATTGTTGTTTATGGTAACCCTGTGGAATAGCAAGGCTTGAAACTTCACTGGTTTCGCTATCACTGTGCTCCAGGAGACGTGCTGTGAGGATAGGGACTCGACACAACATTTCTTCTCCTGTCATCTCTGATGATGCAGATGCACAAACGAAGTTCTAGTCGTTTACTCGCATGTTAATTTTAAGCTTAATTAGTAACACAAGGGGTGCAGGGAATTAGTGTTTGACAAATAGAAGAAGACACATTTGGAAGGAGAATGAAGCAATGTTTGTTTTTAAGCTCCTAAGAGGCTGTTGAAAACTGTGAAGAGAAAAGGAAAACAAAGTTGAACTACAGGAAAAGTACTTAAGAGTGTGTCCTTTCAAGTACTCCTTCCTCTAATTTAAAAGGGCAATGACTGCAAATATAAAGAGCACAGAAAAATTTGTCCTGTATTTAATTTTCTAGAGGAACAAGAGCCAGTATGAACCTGGCTGTTCATTCTCCAGGGAAGACATCGGATTAAGTTACAAAGGAAACTTGGGTATAACCCATATAGTTTTATCCAGTGGCCCCTCTGTGATTCCTGCAGTCCTTTAATAGCTTTATTCCAGCCTTATGTTGGTTAAACATATCTAGCCACTGCTGAGGAACAGGAGGAATGGCTTTAAGGACCCCAGCCAATTTGCTTTACTGCTAATATTTCCCCTTCCCAGCTAAAAAGCAGCCTTCGTGGAGGATCTTACCTTCTGATATTTCTAAACCCATTCTTAGACTGCAAAATGGCACCAAGAGTCACATAAAAGCTGATGAAGAGTCAAGACCAGGTCTGAGGGGTGTGACCTGTATTACGAGCACTAGGCAACTGCATCAGTTGCTCAGGCGATAAGATTTACCACTGGCTTATGTTGTACTGTTGTTCCTGGTGTGTTTAGAGGCAGTATCTCCTCCTTTCCTGCTGTGCATACCATCCCTCACCTGGAAAAACAGAGCAGCAAGATCAAAGCACACGAGGCAGCTACACTGCACTTGCAAGGTACTTTAAAGTCTTGTGCCTCTGTTCTTGGTGAGACTGCAAGCCGTCAGCTGAACAACCTCAGCAAAACACGGTGGCCTGGCTCCAGAGCTTTTGATTCTGAGAGTCTCTGGAGGGCAAGAACTCAATTTAGAGTTGGAGGAAAATCAGTAAGAGCAGGTGAAGGTTGGGAATTAGTGTGCAGCTCCTGCATGAGAGGTAAGGGGTCATGGACCCTGCAGCATATCAGCTTTGAATGATTATCTCTCCGGAACAGTGCTTTGCACAAGAAGCTTCTCTCAGGTCCTCTCAGCAGCTGGAGATCCTTCTGGTTTTGTTTAGTTTAAAATGTCATTTCAGTAGTGCTGGTGAGCAAGGGCATACGGAGAGGGCACACACTGCCACCCATGCTGCAGGTCACGAGAAACAGATCAGCACTCCTCGTTCCCAGAAAGGCTCCTTCCAGCCCTCTCCTCAGTGCATCTGTGCTGTTGTGGGGGCCTGTTTTGATGTTTTGCCTTGGTTTTTCCCCATAACTGTGCCAACTCTGCAGGGAGAGGGAAGTACAGCACCTTCTGGTTTTGCTGGTCCCATGGAGAGTTCTTGTAGAGATACTGGGCCCTGCTTCCATTTTCCCCACTCCACACCTCTGTCATCAAAACTTCAGTGTTGAACTGAACTCAGGCCAATTACTGCCAACATTGGCTAGAAACTTTGGCATTTGGCATGTTTCTTCTTGCATGTTCAAAGAGTTGAAGGGTGAAGTGTGAGTCTCTGCCAGGTATGTTTGGGTCTTGTAATTGATTTTTGTTGTTTTGTTTAATTTAGTTTATTTTTGTTTTTTTTTCCCTAGAAAATTACAGCTCTGCCATTGGGCTCTCTTCCCTGCTAAACTGGTGAGCATTTAGAGAAATTTCAGTGTGACTGGTAGTGATGTGAATTTACTCTGGGGTTTCTAAGCAGAGCAGCTGGCCCTGCATAGATCCATCTTCATTGCCCTGCATGAGCTGGTCTATACAATTTTAATTGTGCTGCTTTATATCTCCCCTGAGAAACCATTTGCTTTTCCTTAAAATAATGAGTGCAGTGGAAATTGGATTGGTTCCCAAATGCCATAAATTTTTTTCCTGGTTTTGGAAGAGACTTCCAAAATCATTGACTAACTACAAGCAGAATTAAATAGATCTTATATACTTCAAGAAATCTACTTTTAATATTTGCACTATGTCAGCTATCTTTATTTCTTTTTCTTTTTAATAAAAAATCTATTACAACATTTCTCAGAGTTTCAGGTTGTTAGTGCATTCTGTAGTTATTTATGGATAAATGTAGTAGATACCATACGTAGGGAAATAGCAGCCTTCAACAGCCCTGTGCTCAGTTGCTTAAAAGGAAAAAGCCCATTTCACATTTTAATTTTACCAGCTTTGATAAAAGTAAAAGGCATAGAGAAACTTCTCCTTCCTCCTTCAGGCTGAGCTGAAGCCAAATATTTTCTGTCTTCCACCAGGGACCAAGTGAAGGATGTTCTGAGCTTCCTCAGCAAGGTTTTCTGAAATCACAGGAGACTCCCCTTGTCAGGAATTCAATTCAAGACATCAGCACAAAATAATACTTTCCTTTTTGTATAAAGTCAGCTTTCTCTAGATCAAAGAGGGACTTTTCTAGAACTAAGAGGCACGTAAGGATACATGCTCGGTTATATTCTCTATGCACAGATTATCTGAAGCTTTTCCAAAATATTTCTGGACTACTGTTGCAAGGTTTTTATTGCAGTCTTTTATTTTTCCTTTACTTAGCATTATGCATCGACCTAGTTGTTTCAACAAAATGTTGAGATGAAAATTCTAAACCGATTTTCTTCTCCTGCAAGGAAAATGGTGGGGTTTGATTTTTTTTAATTGATTATTTAAAAAAAAAATTAAGTATTGGGATATAACTTCTATTTTGCTGGCAAAGTTTTGGTCACAATCATTTTTTGAGTCCATGGCTATCATAACTGAGTTGAACCTGACAAATTCTTGACAGTGTTCTGCAGCTGAATAATAATTCCACCGAGGTTCATGTAATAATTCAATCCCACTTCACCTGCGTTTGCCAGTCACTCACGCTCAAATCAATCTTACTAATAGGACGTAAAGCTCCAGACCTGTGCTGACTTTGATCCTGTTCTTCTTTAAGGAAAACTCCTTCCCCTTTCCCGGTGATATCAGTTTCCTGTTCTTTGTGCTACTACAAAAAATATACTCCAAGCTTTTAAGTTTAGTCTTTTTGCTGTTCTTTGTTTATGCATTGTTTTTGTAAAATTATTCTGCCCACAGGATTGAAATTATTCTTACAAAATTTCTCTGCTCGAGTCTCTTTGCATTTTTATGAAAGTTTGTATTGCTCCCCTCAGAGAGACTCTTGGCCACAACTTGCACAATAATTTTCCTGCGCACTTAAATTTTTCTCCCAGAAAAGGAATTTGTATTGTCTCTTGGCCTATGTGTTAAGATTTTGTTTTGTTTAATCCATTTTAATTTGGAGAATGAAAAAACATCATTCAACTTGATCCAGATGGAAAAAGACAAAGTTTTTGAATTCCAGAGGACATTTCTGTCAAGTTGTTACCAAAACTCATCTTTATTAATGATGTTCTAGTATCTGGGTACTCATTTAGGGACTATGTTACCTCCCCATATTTTATAACATATATGGAAACAACTATTAATTCCCTCATTGGTGAATGCAGTGCTATATTCAATTTTGTACATTCATGCCTATTCTTTAGCATCTTTTTAAGTTACTTATGGAACAGGATTTCTTCCTACTTTTTCAAAAACAAAAGTGCTACTCTCTTCTTTCTTTGAAAGACTGCTTTGCCTCTAGATGGAAACCTAGCTGTTTCCACTACTTCTTTTCATGCAGGAATTTCTTCCTTTCTCAATTTTTATTTTAAGGGAGTTTTGCTGGTTCTGTCGTGTCTAACCCAATAGTTCAGGTGCCTCTTGTTAGGCTGGTTGGCTGCATTCCTGTCTCTATATGTGATGTTATAGAACTGCTTATCAATATGAAAATCCTGGCCCTGTGGGATTTAATCAAAAATAGTGAGGAAGGATGGAATGGAAAGGAGGATGAATGAATTAAAATCAATTAAAGAAATAACTTCTAGAATAATGATGTTTCCTGGTCTGCATTCTGTATGATATTCCCCTAACAGAGAAGACATTACCCTCACATATTTCCCTTTTATCCCCAGATATCCCTCCTGTTCTTCTTCCAGCTGAGGAGCTGTGTCTCTTATTCCTGTGTGGCTCCACACAACAAGGACCAGGAGCAGTGGGTGATTCAGACTACGAGGGGTTTTGCCTTGCAGAGGGCTGTGAGTGGGCTGAATTTCTCTGACTCACTGGAGAGGCTCTGTGTGTGTGAGAAAGGGCTGGCACTAGGGTAGGATAGCAGAGCCTTCCCTTGGGGTAAGCTCTTTTGGGAGGGAATGATCAAAAGAGTAGAGATGTGGAGCTGGAATTTTAATTTCCTCAGTGTAGAAGGTTCTTCAGAAAGAACCACCAGTTTTATGTTAAACAGCTCATAGAAGAGTGCTAGAGCGGGCTGGTCTTTCTATTTACCCCTGCCCTGAGCCACTACAACACACTCACTGTCTTCTGGACCTACACATCTTAGAGGTAATGATCCTGCTTTATCCTTTGGCATCTTGCCTTCCCTGGGGCAAGGTTAATTTACATTCACTTTTGCTTTCCTGCACTGCTGTTTTTCCTTATCATGGAGGAGCCATGGTACTTTTCAGTGTCTTTTATCTGGGTGTGTTGAGGAGACCTAAACAACGCCGCCTCTTCCTAAATCTTCTGCTGTCACAGGTAGTGCTCCAGAGGCAGACATAAATCAGGCCTGATGACTTTTCCTTCTCTGTTGCAGTACACCGGGCTCCACTAACTTCAGAACATGAGGCCCCATCTTTCCAAACCCATCACTACTTTGATGTGTTCAGGCCCTGATGTGAAGAGCCTGGTGCTGAGGAAGGAGGGGAGCCACATCCCACCCAACCTTCTGAATGTTTTCTTCCCTGAAAACGCTTGTGTTTACTGATGCTGATCATGAGCACAGGGCAACTCCAAACAAGGAGCTCAGCATGAGCTGGAAAAGAAGCAATTTCAAACAAGAGACAATTTAGAGCAATCAGCAACAGCCCTAACAGGTAACTCAAGGAGTCAGCGCTCCCTTCCCATGCCATTAGTATCAAAGGCAGCCACCATGTGGAGACATGATGTCAGTTTGCTTTCCAGTCTCCCTCTGTGGATGAGGGCTCTTTCCTGCTTCTACCCATTTTATAGCCACGAGCAGTCCCAACAAGGCTGGGAGATGAACATAGACATCTTGGTTCAAAAGTTGCTACTGAAAGGGCTGTTATCCTTTGAGTGTCTTTCTCCAAACATTGGGTTTGATTCCTTTTTAGGAAATGCTGAATAAGTAAACATTAAAGAATGAAAAAAGCATAAATGTCTTGCTTTGTAGCGCTAAAAAGAAATACCTTAGCACAGTAGTTCTCTCCCCTGCTGTCCCACCTCTGTTATCTGAGGATGTTGTTATAAGGCAGTTCAGAGCCCGAGACACACTTTGCAAATATAGATTGTCTTTCCCTGCAGTGCTGCTGTAAAATGTGTTCTTGGGAGGAATCTCTTGGTTTCCCCTGTGATCTCTCATTTTAATCTTCCCACTCTTCAGCTCTTGTTAGCAATACCTCTAAGCTTCGGGGAGGACTGAATGGCCACCAGAGTCACCTGCTCATACACTCTAAAGTCTTTAGACAGATATCAGAATTCATATTGAGCATTCCAACATAAAACCTCCTTGCACTTCTGTGCTTTCTCTCAATATTCTTTCAGTACTGGGACACAAATAAATGTTTTTAATCCATCTGAGGACTTTCAACTATCATTTACTGATGAACACATCTATGAAAAATAGCAGCAGGGCACTTGTATCTGTGTCTTCTTTACTGCATTTCTGTGCTTGAGCTACAGCAGCCTAAATGAACAGTGACATAGCATAGATGGAGCAGCGTGATCAGGGCACACTAATTTGGAAGCACAGCTGTCCCCAGAGCTTGTGTGATAGGGCTGATAGGATGTGGTGCTGTGCAAGGACTAGAAAGGGTCTGATAAACCCTCAAATGCCTCTTGTGTACTAAAATGCCTCCAGTTTTTCAGCCCTGGAAGAGACATCTCCAAGTCTGTCCAGACTCACTGATGACTGAATCATCTCATTACAGGAGGCCACCAGAAGCACATCTCCAGCAATAATCTCAGCACTTCTGTCAGCAAAAGAACAGCAGTTTCACAGTCTGAATAATCTGCTAACTCAAAAAATTTACTACTAAAACGAGTGGTTAAAAATGACAGCTTAAAAAAGTGAATCTCATAAAAGTAAATTGAGTTTAGACAAATGAAATAAGATGGTCTTTTAGTTTTTGGCTTCCCCAAATCCTAGTAATTTTGGGTCCTGGTCACTTAAGTGTTTTACTTAATGAGATCACTAAAAATAATTAGGTACATGTTGCTGATGTAAAGGAAATTCCAGCAGCAATTGTATATAAACTGATAAGGATTTGCTGCTGGTGGAGTTCTTGGAAATAGGAGTTGAAAAGAGGATAATTATTGTAGAAATCTTGTTGACTTTAGTCAGTGGTTACATAAAACTGTCCTGATCCATTAAAGGCAAACCTTTGTCCTCAGAAATAAGGCAATATTTTCCCAACAAGGGTATTGTTTGGCATTGCTGATGCCACTCATCTAAGAAAAACCACGTTCCCTTCATAGAAGGAAAAATGTAACAGGCTGCCTCTGTACAGAGGGAGCTATAATTTGGTTAGGACTCTGTGTCAGATAAGACAAAAGGCACCTGAATAATCAAAGCTGGGCTCATGGTTTTGTGCAAATTCTGTTATTTTCCTGCAATTATCAATAATATGAAAACTGCATCTCAATTCACATCATTTACAATATTGCAAGGAGCTGGTAGTTTGTAATAACCACCGAGGATTTGGGGAACTGGGGGCAGATGCTGGAGATACAGGTGTCATTACAGAAGCCTGTAGGGTCATGATCTGCCCCTGGGACCAGCCGTCATCAGCACAGGATTTGGAGGATGAGGCAGATCTATGGGGAGCTCTTGGGCAAGGCCCTGTGTAGCCCAAGGGCCAATTCTCCCTGATGCCCAACTTGGAGGCACCAAGTTAAAAAAAAAAAGTGAAAAGACAGACTGGATTACCCCCACTAATGTTCTTCAAAACAGCTCTCCCCGAGGGTGGTTTGCCATTAGCTCAGGTTTTTTTTTGAGCCAAGGATACCCAGGGTGACCCTGCACAGAGGTTGGTATCTGCCAGGTGAGCCTCTCCATTTCTCCTCATGCTGAGGTGCCAGGAGGGCTGCAGGCTTGAGCATGTCCTGCCTGGATGCACAAAGAGCTGAGTAGGTTTTCCCTGGATTTTTGGTGGATGTTCAAAGTAAGGCATAGCTGTTCTGCCTCTGCTGAGGAGCTGGGCAGTAACAGCTCTGTGAAGGGGACATCTGGAGACTCCACGGGGCAGGAGTATCCTTGTGGCAAGTGGTGTCTCCGCGAGAGTGAGTTCTTCCTCTGCCCCTCTGCTCTTGGCTGCTACCAGCTGCTGATTTGGTGTGACCCAGAGTTCTCAGCCCTCAGAGCTGGACAAGGGGCTTTCAATCCTGCAGTCTGCTGCACAACAACTGTTTTCTTGTACTGTCAGCTTTCATACAGACTGATAACTTCTTGCTGTTTTGAAAGCTGGAAGGCTTGAAACTTTGGGAGGCTTAGGTTCACCTTGTGACAGATAATCGAGTCTCAGTGTCACTGAACTCCAGATTCTTAGTTTGATTCAGTGTTCTTCCATTAATTCAATACTATGCTTTTGTTTGTTTCACCTTTCCCCTAAAAGCTTGCATGCATTCAGAAGCAAACTCCAGGTAAAAGGCTTTCTTTAGAGTGGCAAAATGTTGTGTTAAGTGTGGGCACTAAAAAGACGAATAATTACTGCAAACAATTTCACTAGCACTAATAAGCGTAATGGGAATTGTTTGGCTTAGAAGAAGAATGGTGGGTTTAAAAGCCTAAAAGCTACGGCATTCTGCAAATAGAAAGATCCCCCTCAACAGGGAATGATTTCATTTATTATAAAGGTATAAACTCCTGCTCTGGACAATAAGTGCTGAGAACAGCAGGGTTAGGAATGTTATGGATCTTAGAATAACTGGCCCAATAATTTGAGTCATAGAAAAGGCTTGACTTCTTGAATCCTGGTCTTCAGAAAAGCTTTGTGTGAATCTTTAGAACAATTTCTGTTAAGTGTCCAGTTGCACTGAGCTCATGCTTATAAGGAAAAAAGGGGCATGAACTGAAATCCTCGTTTCATTAATAATAATACTGTTATTTTCTTAAGCAGAAGATATTGCTTCTGAGACTTATGTTGGGAGAAGGGTGATGTGGTTTACAGTTATTCTAAAAAGGGATTTCTTGCATAAAATTAATCCAAACTGTCAGCAATGCCTTCCTAAAAAAACAGGGAAAAGGCTGTTGGAAACTGGTCCAAATGTTAGTTCATAACTGTGGCATAAAATATTACTCTGTTTATCTGAAAAGACCAGAGAAGAATAGCAGAAATAACTGTAGTGGGAGCACTTTAAGTCCCGGTAAATGTGAGATAATGAGGCTTAAGTTTCTTCCACTGAGATTAAAATAACTTGTATTACACTGTACTTGCTGTGGGCAGCAGTGCCTGTGGATGGTTATCGAGGCTCAGCTAACCCCTGGTAGCTGTTTCTCAGTCACCTGAATGTACAGGTTGAAAGAAAAAAAAAAAATTAAAAATAAAGAAAAAAAACTAATTTGAGCACTTCATAAAGCACCAGAGGTAGTGGGACTGGGATTTTGCTTTACCATTATCTGAAAGATCAAAGCTGCTGGCTGTCTGGTTTGTCTTCCCCTCTCATACCATGGCAAGCAGCCCATTTACCCCACAGGTACCTAACAGATGATCAAAGCTTTTATGCTTTTTCTGACTACATCACCCAGTCTAATAAAAATAAAGTCATCTTTCCCTGTATTTCCTGGTTTCCTTAAAATCCTACAGCATTACGAGCACCATATCCTTAACACATTCAAAATGGGAGGGAAAACAGCAGAGAGATGGGGAATTAACCCTGTATCATTCGTGTCTGATTGATGATAACCCGGTACCATTCCTGCCCAGTCAGTCAGAACAGTCATCTAATAATACTGTATCTATGTTAGTGTTATGAGTATTCGGGTTTATTTGGGTAAAGTATTGCCGTTTTGATATCACTTCCTTCACTCTGGTCTGAGCCACAGAAGTCTGAAGCTGACTTTTTCAAGCCCCAGCTGCTCAGAATGGTTTGCAGCTTAGGTAGGAGACACTCATGTCTGTAAATATTGACTTTCTCCTTCAAACCCTGCTGTGGCTGACATATGCTGTTCTCTGTTCCCTCTTTAAAGCCCGATTAATAATACCGAGGAGCTCAACAAAATCCTGACTCCTTTTGTATTACTGAGCCAGTGACTCCTTTTCTAATATTGAGCCAGTTAACCTCTGATCTGTTAACATTAAACTATATAATTCAATAAGTAAGGGCTGGGCTTTCAATAATTGAGAACAGGCTACAGGGTAATTAGATATTATGAACTGGGGGTGAAGAAGCTCTGACAATCTGGGGAGAGATGCAAATCCATAGTGAAAACTTCTCTGGAGGATTACTTCCTTTTCATTTAGGGGCTATTAGGGAGGCTGTGCAATACATATGCCCGCAAACTACTCTGCAATACTGAGTGGGTTCAGGAGAAAAATAAGTATAATGCTGACATGACCAATATGGAACATGGAATATGTGACAGAGTCTAAGTTGGACGAATATTTCTTAATTAGTGTACGAAACGTTGTAATTCAAACGTATGAACACTCCTAAGCATCTTCATGATTTATTCATGGCTATTCCTAGCTGCTATGGAAGCAAACCATGACATATCACAGACTTCTTAGCTTGCTGTTGATAACAAAGCCCAATCCTCTGGTAAATAACTGTAGGAAGTCCTGGTGCCCCATAAGATTTTTTTCAGGCAGCACTACAGGAAAAAGGTTCAGATCCCAAAGGATCTGATGGAGTTAGATGACTTACTCAGATCTTACAGGATCACCAAAATTGGAGACCCCAAAATTTAGGGCAGGGACATAAGATCCCTTGATAGCCACCAAAGGGATCCTTTTGACACAACTGTGTTTAAAATCAAGCTTTTGTGTTCGTGAAAGCCACTGGTGTTTGAATCCAAACATTTTCAAGGAAATCTTGAGAAGTTTGGTAAGGAAATGCTTCTTGCTATTCTCTCCTGATGTTTGCTTGCAAGAGTTGAGTCAGTTTGCCTGTGCTGTGGAAATTGCCTATGATTATCCACCAGTTCCCAGCAATTACTCAAAATGTGACAGAACAATATTTCAGTATGACTAAGTCAAAACAGAGTCTTACTGGGCTTAGGCATTTTGAACTCAGTGGGACTACTCGTGTGGTTAGAAGCTAAGTTACAGCTCCAAAATTAGTCTAGATTTCACTATCAGTTTATTCACCTCCTTTTTAAGGGCAGATGCGCAAACTGCATGTCTCAATAAGGGGCCATGAAGGGCACCCTCAAATAGTAGCTTTGAATCTTTCTCAGCACTTTATTGAAAAAAAATGGATTGGAAAAAGGGGTGTTTACTGCTCCTGAAAAGAGCAGTTCATCTTCCAGAGTACACACTGTTCCTGAAGTTGAGAGAAAATCCTCCAGACAGTTGAATTATTGACATCTATCACTAAACCAGTCATCCTGTGCTCCTACCATAGTATCTGAGCTGAGGTGCACTGAATCTCTCCCTGATTCAGTCTATTCATGTGCTTGAGGTGCTACAAATACTCATTCCAGTAGCCAGCAGCATCCTGGGAAGTTGTGCTTGAACTGCTTGTAAAGGAAAGCAAAGGAGAATTCAGGCTTATATAATTTCCTGCTTTCCTATAAACCTCTTTCTGTCCAGGGTTCCACGTAACAATTGGGGAACTCTTAATTTTCAGCAGGGAAAGCATAGATTTAATGCCAGTATAGCAGCTAGTCTGGTTCACGTGGGCCATTTGGAAAACATTAATTCATGTTCAGAGTATATTCATGACTGCCTTGTGATCTCAATAACAATCCTGAATCCCCTGGGTAGCACACAGGGCAGAATCTCTTGTCTCAAATTAATTCTATTCAAGGCTTCCTCTGGAGCCCCAAGTAAAATCAGAATGATGTCAATGTCCCTGGAAAGCATGAAGAGACAGCTTTGGAGGTAAACTCAGGATCTCAGCTCAGCTTTGGCATTTATTCATTATGTGGCAATTCCCAGTGAGGGTCTTCAATTTTTCTGCCGGAAATACACACAAATGGAAATTCTCCAAAAGAGGGGAACATCAATGCTGTTTATAGATTAAAAGTAGGTTATCAGGAAATTAAATTATTTTAGTGAAAATTTGGCTGAAAATCATCAAAGTCTCTTGGGATGAGATAAAAATAGAAAAAAATTGCACGGAGTTATTTCTATCAGTAATTTCTGATGACTTCCATGGTCTGGCAGAATTATGCCCTCTGTGTCAACAACATTGTTATAGAGATCCAAATGAAATCGTAGTCCTCACTTTGAAAAGCAGACATGAATGCCACAAAAAGAGAAAGAGCACAAAAAATAAAAGAAATTTCCCTCTTTAATCCACTTTATATCTATGCAACAAGCTTTGCTGCAAGACTCTTCATAGTGATGAGTCTATACCCTCCTTTCACAGCTAAAACAGAAAAATGAATAAATCATTTAGCTTTTATACCCTCTCCAAATACAAAGCTCATCTGCTTGTTTGTGGATCCTTTCTTTGCTCCCTCTTAATTGCATCCATGTGTATCAGCAATCACTAATGTCTCTAATAATGAGGGAAAACTTGCAAAGGCTGAATGCTGAGAGTGGCAGTTCTGAAGTGTGGGTCTGCTTGTGCACTGTGTTCTTGTTTTTTGTTATGTGGGGGTGGAATTTTGTTTTTGCAATGTGTTGCAGAAGTGGCACCTCTCAGGGATGAAGTGATTGCTTGTTGGAACCCTAGCTAAAAGAAGAATCACGAGTAAACAAGAGGGTTTTTAACTTCTTTTTGTTTTTATTTTTTTTTCCAAAGGTTTATTTTGTGTGAAATAAGAAAACTTGCAATATGTGTTTAATGTTACATTTAAGCAGAAAAACATGTCAGGCATTGCAGTTTGGGGTGATAATAAGTGGCAGTTTACTTATTTATTCATTCCAAATTTCCCCATGCATGTCAATAGACCATCTCTTCCTGGATCTAGGCACCTTAACAGATAAAAATCCAACCAAATTAAGACAAGAAAGAGCACACACACACCCTGAATGTCTGAAACCCTGTAAGGACCATTCCCAATGGGATTTTTGTGTGCCCTCAAGAGCAGACCTGGGGTCCTTTGGAAGCAAAGAAAATGAGGATTACAAGTTGCAGTGCTCTCAGTATTCCAGTAGTATTTTCCTTTCTTATGTTCAAAACAGGGTTCAGCACTTCTGTTGGTCTTATCTGTGGGAACATGGGGGGAGAGAGTGTGTTGGATCAAAAAAAAAAGTTGTGAAGAGAAAGTACACTGCTACAGAGATGTATCAAAGTGGTGCCAAATCCTGAAACAAAACACTTCAGTATTGCTAACCCGGGCTCCGCGGCTTCTGTGCCGGAGCACAAGGAGATGCAATCTTCCAAAAGCGTCTCGTAAGCCGCTCGGCAGGATCAGCCACACACTCACACACGCGTGCACGCACAAACGCACGGGTAGCTTCAGTAATGTGGGTCGACAGCAAAGAGGCAGAAAGGATCTCCACACAGAGTCCCACAGAGGTTTACTGCATCCACACGGCGAAGGAGTCAAGAGGCGAAGACAGGAAACAATGGAGGGTCCAGGTTTAAGTATGGGAGCGGGGAGAGCACCAGGGACCAATGGTCTGAGGGCACAGGGGCAGTACACAGGCGGGACTGGGGATTGGGAGCCAATGGGGAAGCTCTGGGGGAGTGGCGAGGGCAAAAGCCAATGGGGGAACCTGGAGTGTAGAACTTTCTAAGGCATGGAACATATAAGGTAACAAAGGGGCGGGGCGGCCAATGGTCAACCAGGAAAGCAGAACTGGGTACATTAACGTAGCAGAACAAAGCATTCTGGGGGAAGCTTCTTTTCTCACTGTAACCTGGCATAAGTCTCTGTACTAGGGACTATCTTACCCGAGGGCTCTTTGTCCCTTGTACCACAGGCTAACTGGCCACCACACTTCAGACTATGTAGAATTATAAAACTTGTACCCAGGCATTTTAAAAGACTGGATATATGTATATTTTTTCTTGCTGTAAGAAACCATGGAGAGAGAACTCGTTCTCTACCTGTATGCACAGACATTTAAGCTACTCAATTTGCAAAACCAGTATCTCAAGAAGTTAAGACATGCCAGTATAAAAGAATGCTATTTAGTCAGCTTTTCATCACTGTGGGCATATGATGCTATGGTATGGACTTTAATAATTTGTAAGCATAGTTGATATTTTAATTTCCACAGGATTTTTACTTCTGTGTTTCAAGACCAACAGTTTTCCCATTACTTTTTCTTTCCCTTTAGGTGTCACCTGGCTGAAGAAGGAGTAATGAGAGGGAAAGTTTTGCTCAACTTCTGCAATCTTTAGACCCTTCTCAGTATAAGGAGTATATTCGGAAATTAGATGCACATACATGGTTGCACACCAGCTTGTGTTGTAATCTCTAACCAGATTCAACCTCTAAAGTCCCATGGTCATCTGAGTTGGAGTGAGGTAAATTGAGTTTTGCACTGACTATGTGGGCAGGCTTTGGGAAATGCCATAGTGCCATACATGGATATCCTTGGCTGATGCCTGAATTTTTCATGGGCATAGTGGTAAGTATACAATGCCACGTGGTGTCCTGTATGGCTGCTTTCTGAGGCACAGAGCCACTTCCTGTTCAGGTGTGATTTACAGCCTGCTCTTGCTTTCTTCCTGATCAATTGCATGAACTCTGTAATAATTTGTGCTGGTGTGTTCTTATATGGTAAAATAATCCCCTGTATTCCTCATTTCACTAAAAGCAGGTACATTTTCTGTGCAGCTTTTTAGTCACAGAGTGAGTGAGAAATAGGAATGTGATGTGTGGACACATCTGGTGGCACCATCAGAGGCTGTGCTGGTGACTGGAGAGGGGATGTCCAGGTGTCAGGTATGCAAAAGCAGCCCCAGTTTGCAGTGACCTAATTAATGACAACAGAGCCCCATAAGAAGAGAAGCCTGAAGTGGCCCATGAGATGCAAACCTGCAACTCTCAGCTGATGGTAGCATGGGTGGTGCTATGTAGAAAATATCAGCACCCTGCAGGGATTAAAAACTGGATGGTTTTGTATTACGAACTTTAGATCCCTCTTGGATAGCTGGTCACTGAGGATGATGGTCTTTGCACAGGAATTAACAGGGAAAGAGGGGTTTAAGGAGAGGAAACCTATGTGAAGGTGTGTCAGAGGGAACTGGATATCAAGCAGATGTTCTGGCTGGTACTGTAAAAGTAGCTGGAAAATATGCCGTGGAGGTAGCAATGTCAATATGAAGAATGTAATGAGAAACTCATAAAAAGAGAAGCAGAAATATGAATTCGCAAATTATCTAACCTGAAATACTCTGAGGTATATGAATAGCAGACTGTAAGAGTTGCCTCCCCCCACAAAAAATTCTTAAAGGACCAACTCTCCTTCAGCTGAACCAGAAAAAATGTGCATTAGAACATTCTAATCCAGTTTGGATTCACCTTGAACCTCTTGTTAAAAAGGTAATTTTGTTTCTAGTTCTCTGCTCTACCCAACAACATTCTTCCGCCTATGATCAACAATCAGGTCATACAGCTGAAAGACTGTGACATCCACCAGACACTGAGACACCTCATGTGGAGGCTACTTCCTTTGTCCTGTAAAGGCTTGGATTGGGCAAGAGTAGCTGGATGCTAAGCATGCAAATGACATCCTTAACAAGTCTGTGCAACAGAAAAGGTGATTTGTTTCTGTTAATTGCACCTATGTGACCCCACGGAAAACTGCACTGGATTTCCAGCACGACTCACAGGAGCAGAACTCAACCTACTATTTGGCTTTGTTCTCTTTTGCTTTTCTCTTTGTTCTATCTGCTTTCCTCTATGCTCCAAGCCCACCTTCCTATTTTAGAGCATCTTGAAGCGTTTCACAAATGTGGGTTAATTAGGAGTTTCAGACCAATCTTTACAAAGAGGTAGGAACATTTATCTAGCACAAGACTAGAGTGGTTTGCTCTGTCTGCTTTGGATCTGAAGGACGATGGCTCTGCTGGACAAATGGGCTTGTGCTTATTGAAGCTGACACAAGGAATGATGTTTTTTCCCTGGTGCAGGATGAAGTTTACCATTTTCTTAGAAACCTATAATGATGACAGTCTAAACCTCTCCTTACAGTCTATTCCAGCTTTTGAATATCTATCTCCTCACTACAGCAGGCATGAAGAACACCTTATTAATATCTTTTTTTTGGTGTATATCTTTTATGTTGTTGATGTTTGTTTTCTTTGTCTCCTTTTTCCAAACTGAACTGAGCCCCAAGCCTTTCCTATAGGTCACGTTTTCTAGAGCTCTTGTTGTTATTTTTCTCTACTCTCTCTGATCCATGCATTCCTTGAACTGTGATGCTCAAAGCAGAAGTGTTTTCTTAGTGATTTGGTCAACTTTGAGTTGCAAAGAAGAAATTCTGTTTGTATTTCAAGAGGTTTTTTTTTTTTCCTTTTTTTTATTTTTTCTCTTTTTAAAGCAGTTTGACATTTGCTTCTCTTTATCTTCTGATCCTCTGAAAACCCCAAATCCTTTTTGTAGAGGAGCTGCATAATCAGTTGCTCTTATCTCTTATGCAGTTGATTATTCTGTGGAGTTTTAACTTGTGCTCTGCATCACGTCCCTTACAGGCTGCTTCTCCAAGGGGACACTCTTATCAATTCTTCCCACAAAAAGGCAGAACACACTTAGTTTATAGATAGGTTAACCATATTCACTGTAATTCTGGCTGGTTTAGTGTCCAGGGAGAGGGTGACTGTATCTGCAACAAATTTGGATAACAGCATATAATTTTTTGTTTCCTTGAGCATCTTTTATCCCAGTCATGTGTGGTACATGTACCTGCTGCTAAGTACTATCACGGAACCACTTTGGAACAGAGCAAAGTTCAAATCTAAGAGGATAAGGGAGGGTGTATTTCATTGGAACACATTTTTTCTAGGAGAGTTTTTTAGAAACATTCAGAATTTGATGTCCTGCTATTTCCTGAGGCTGAAGTCACAGACTGTAGTATTTCCGACCAGCTCTAGATCAGAGCTGAGTTACAGCAGGGCTCCTTTCACATGCCAAGTTATATAGGAGATTCAGGAACTTCATGCTGTCTCTTTGCATGAGCCCAAAGACGCTAACTACTGGTAATTAGTAACTAATGGAAATTAATATATGACTAATATGGGGGAATAATTTAGGTCCTACTTACCTTCTTCTATAATGAACAGCACTTGCACCTTCATGGTTGCTATTATCACGGTGTGAGCTCTGACAGAATATGAGAGCTGGGAGTATAGACCAATTTGCAATAATAATAAAAAAAATTCAGTCTGGAGGAAACCAATTCAGTGATTGAATTAATGGAAATGCAGCACTGTTCAGTCAGTGACTAAGCCAAGTAGATGCTGTAAAAGTCAAATGTCACAGCTGTCATTGTCTGCAACTTCTAATAGGACAAAACCCCTGCAAATAAATTGAGTCTCCTGCAATCTACATGGCCTGTTTCTGTCTGAATTTTCTCTTGGTTGTGTCTCCTTTCTTGGATGTGGTTTTGTGCTCTGATGTACAGCAGCTGCCCTGAGCTGGTGGTTTCAGCCAGTACAAATCTCTTCTCTGAGCTCACAGGCTGCTCTGTACTGTCTGCTGGCAAAGAGTAGCATCAAATCAAGTTACTACAGCTCTCTCTCAGGCGCCAATTAAGAGTGATCCTGAAATGTGTTGTGGTACACAGCATGGGAAACCTGACAGCTGTGTTATGAAAAGCAGGAAGATTAGCTTTTCCCCCTAAATCACTGAGAAGTCCCCTGTGACACAACACAGTATTTGTGAACAATGAAGATAAATACGTGTTTTTTACATATATGTTTTAAAATATACCAACAGTATAGGAGCTGGAATTACATCTCTAAAATCCCTGTGAACTTTGCTTTACTTCTTTGCATCTCAGTAGCATAAATCTTGCCTTGGAGAACTATTTGCAAGCCCAAGCAGGGGACTTCAAGGCTGTGTGAGCACCTCCTGCCCATATCACAGTGGATCAATCAATACCACAGCAGCATGATAATGCTCTGCATCAAAAATTCTGCAGAAGCCTTATCAAGACCTACCAGGGAATGAAACCAGAGAGTGTTATTTTGAGTGCGAAGGCTGGCCACACGTTTTGAGAGGGAGGTTGTTAATCTCAGCACTGTCAAAAAGTGTGGTACCTGGGGAAGAAATGAAAAAATAACATCAACTTGCTTTTGTTTTTATATTTACAGCTGGGCAATGCAGTATTTCCTTTTCTTATTCCTGCTTCTGCCTTCCTCAACAGATCTCCCACCAGTGTGATGTAATAGGGCAAGTTAATAACTGATAATGCCACTTGGTTTGACAAGAAGTTGGCGTATTTTTTTTCCCTGTCTTTCTTTATACTTTTGCATGCCTGTCCATTTGTGGTATTCATATTTTGCACATTATCCTGCAGGACTTGGCTTGCGAGGCAGAAGAAGGACAACATTGTTATGGAATACTCATACCAGTTATGCACATTTTGAAGCTGACTCTCCAGCAGCTTGTTTTGATGCAGCCACTTCTCCCCTAAAAACCAGCTGTAAAGTGCCTACTACAAATGCAAATAGCTGTAAGAGCATGCAAGGCAATACACTATTTGGCACTGTGGCACTAAAATTTTGAGGGGGAGGAAGAAAAAATGTAATTTAACCCACAAATCATGGCTTGCTCTTGCTTCTATTTGAGAATATATCATCATAATCTTCCAAAACCACTCTTATTAATCTCACAGCGTTTGTGTTAATCGCAGCCATTCACGTGATTCGTGTAGAAATCAAGAACCTACGATGTCTCTTATCACAGCATCAGTGTGATGGGTAATTAAAAGCTAATCAAGTGGTCTCCCAGAGTTCTGGGCCATCATTTACCACTGTAGCCAGCATGATGGATTAAAGCAGTAATTCAGCCTGAAAAGATAGAATCCATGTTATTTTTCCTAATTTTAATTCAAATGGTAGAATTTCATCCTTTTGGTAAGATAGATGATGCCATTTCAGAATATTTTATGTTCGTGGGTAGATTTAGGAGGGGAGGATTTAATAATGAGGCAAAGGAAAAACAGA
Organism: Struthidea cinerea; assembly: GCA_013397865.1. NCBI lineage: Eukaryota > Metazoa > Chordata > Aves > Passeriformes > Corcoracidae > Struthidea > Struthidea cinerea. The sequence goes on along the minus strand of VZTI01000186.1, from coordinate 193,425 downwards.
AAGAGGTTGTTGATAGAGCAATAAAATACAGACAGCACAGCAAGGTGGGCAAAATAGCAGTCTTGAAGCTCAATCCCTTTTGAACACGAGCTGCAGTTTGGTGCAGTTCAGCCTGTGGGTCCTCGTGGATGCTCTGAGAGCTTTGTTGAGCTTTTTCTGACAGAAGGATTCCAATATCTGTCTCTCCACCTCCTAAATTTCTGCTTCCTATTTCCTACTTTCTTTCCTTTGGGAAAACCTCACTCATTTGGAAAGCAAAAGGCCAAAGCTCAGAAACTACAGGCTAGCTGGTGTAAATCATTAAAGCACCCCTGGAGACTTTGTTAGCCATTAATGTGCTCTGTGACATGTCTGTGAATTGTAAAGCTCCCTGGGTTGATGGGGACACACATGAAGGTTTGCACTAATTATTCTCTTGACTCAGTATTAATTTAGTACCCTGGACTCTTCTCTATTAACACAATTGGAAAAATAGAGCTAAACCCTTGAGGCTCTCACACTCAAGAGTCTTCTCCATAAGGTAAAAACCACGCAGTGTAGACCAATCATGGGAAAAGCAATTTTTTAAGAATCCTAGTCTCTTAAAGGCCTTTGTGAAGTGCAATCTCTGACTAGAACATGTCTTCACTGTCTCTCCTTAAAGCCCTGTTGTTGGGCTGCTTGTGTCAGTGAAGGAAGACCCACTTTCTTCTCCTCAGCAAACTGTCAGACTGTGTCAGTAAAAATGATGCACAGCACTGACAAGTTCAGGGTGGTATCAGTGCTTGTTTTCAGTCAGCAGTGTGACCTTGCAGTTGACTCTACGACATTTGTCATTAGGGATAATTAGCTGTGTTCTGCATCCCATAGCTTCTTACTTTTCTTCACCCAACTTTTCCCTCTTTGTTCTCCTTCACTGCCTGATTTTCTGGAGTTCTTCCTAGAGCACATTGCACCAGACACACATGGTTATTTATACTCAAGCTTCTACTTGTATTTGATGAAAAACATGAAGCATATTTTTAGCTTAGATTAGACTGAGAATGATCAACTATTAAACAGCTGCAGGTCAGAGCAGAGGTTCATCTTGCTCAGTACTCTCTGAGAGTGGGCAATAGTAGAGGCAAGAAATGCAGAGTGATACTTCCCAGCACATTCTTCCAACCTCTGATATGTGACTCAGCAAATTCCTTAGCCAGAGGTGGTGCATCTTTGCATTTAGCACCCCTTTCTCCATCAATTCATATTTTTGTTCTGAAATGTGCCCTGAAATTTTATGTACAAGGATTTATAAAAATTCCAAAGGCTAGACAGCTCCAGGTGGTGCTGGATCCTGACCCCTGTGCCCTGCATTACTCCAGGAGGAAAGACTGTCTCCTATGGACACTGACTATATCAGATTTTATCTTTACAGTGAGGGAACTGGGGGTAGGTGTTCCCCTTCTCCAGTGCTGTGCCAGCTCTGGGCAGCCTCGCATGTTGTTCCCCACGGGATTGACTGCTCTCAGGCTTTCACCTGTGTGAAAAAGAAGCTTTTATGGTAAAGCTCTGTGTTACTCCAACAAACTGCACCCTGGTTTCTCAAATAATTTATTTTCATTTGGTTCAGTGCTGTACTGATTCTGCAGTATAGCTGATTTTATGCCCTTCCATAGCAGTGACTGGTGTCTTAAGAGGCAGCAATAAAACTTGACCTATAGCCCATATCCCCCCC
>VZTI01000186.1:115107-191593 GCA_013397865.1 Struthidea cinerea | reverse complement strand
TAATGTGGAAGGAAATGTTCGTGTGGAAAATATTTCTCAAAAGGAGCAGTAATAAAAAAAAATAAAAACAATAAGGAGACAAGAAGGAATGGAAAGAAAATGGGACTTACTCTGTTTATTTGCTCCCTGTGACCTGACAATAATTTATGCGCAGTAATAAGTAAAAGAGAAGTTACCATAAAGTTTCATATTGTCTTCCTCTTGAGGGAATAATAATTGTAAAATGGCAAAACCCAGACCCAGTTTGCTGTTAAAAATGGATTATTTATATGAATAGCTTGTGGAGGTAAGTGGTGAAACTGTTGCTTATGAAGGTGTTTATTTTATATTGCTTTTGTGTGCAGGGCAATCAGTCTCCACTTGTTTGTGATTTTTATTAAATATGATGCCCACCCATATTTTATGAGAAATATTTATGCAAAGTAATCTATTTGATTCATCATCTGAAATTTACCTAATGAGTATATATTGCATATGATTAATCTTCTTATATTTCACTGTTCCAAGCATTTTAAAAAAAGAGATTATAACCAGAATGGGCAGCTTCATGCTATCCAATAAACTGCAAATGAATAGAGGCTTTTAGCAAAGGTGTTTGAACTTGCAGCTCATGGATGACTGGCAATGTTTTGCTTTCAGACAAAATGAGTGTTCTCAAAGAATCTTTTTCTTCTCTTGTTCTCCACTTAACTGAACTGAAATGCCTGACTTGCAGTTTATATGATTTAAGAGTTTGAACTGTGTAATTGGATGGGGTCTGCAATTTGTTTCCATCCTGTGGTTGGGTTTGTCTCTTCTTGTTTCATCAGGTGCTGCAGAGGGAGAAGCTATCCCTCTTCATAGTGAAACAGAAAACACCAAAAATATTTACAAGCTTGGGCACCTCTAGCAAAGCCCTTTTGTTCTCTAATATGTTCTTATAAATTAAAATGACCCAGAAGCTGTTTTTCCTGTCTGTTTTACTAGGGAAAATGGCGAACTTCCTTTAATACACACAGGGATTCTCTTTTAATGACTCTGTCCCTTGAGGTTGAATTTTCATAAGCTCTGCAGACAAAGAGTGATATGTGACACCTTTTGTGACCCTTTTGTCTTGGAATCAAAGTTGTGTATCAGAGCTTTTGTTCTGTCTGTTCCCCTTCTACAGCTTTTGATGCAGGTGGCCATTTTCACTCAATGATGGTGTGACTCTGTCCTTGCCAGCACTGCTGAAGTCACATCTCAGATCTTGTGGTCAGTTTTGGGCCCCTCACTACAAGAAAGACATCGAGATGTTGAAGTCTGCCCAGTGATGGGCAACAGAGCTGATGAAGGAGGTGGAGCACAAGTCCTGTGAGGAGCAGCTGAGGGAGCTGGGGTGGTCAGCCTGGAGAAAAAGAGGCTCAGGGGGAACCTTATCACTCTATAACCACCTGAAAGGAGGCTGTAGCCAGGTGGGGGTCAATCTCTTGTCCCAAGGAACAAATGATAGGACAAGAGGAAATGGCCTCTAGTTACGCCAGGGGAGGATTAGATTGGATATCAGGAAAATTCTTCATCAGAAGGGTTGTCAAGCACTGGACCAGGCTGCCCAGGGAGCTGGTGGAGTCACCATCTCTACAGGTATTTAAAAGACATGTAGATATGGCACTTAGGGACGTGGTTTAGTGGGCGCTTGGCAGTGCTGGGTTAACATTTGGACTTGATGGTCTTAAAGGTCTTTTCCAACCTAAAGAATTCTGTGAGAATTAAAGACCTTAATGATACCTTTAAAACTTAGGTAGATAAAGGACAAAAGAAGAAGGAACCAAAGGGGAGACCAAAGAAGGTGGAGAACAAAAGGGACACCAAAGGGAGACCAAAGAAGGAACAAGGGGACACCCACTTACAGAGGCATTTATGAGCTCATATATCCTGGGGGTAAGAGCCACCCAGCCAGTGCCCACTGGCCATGTCACATGAGACCCAAATTGCTCTGCTGGAAGGAACTGGAAATACTGATTGGGGTGTATGGGAAAGAAGGCAGAAAACCTCACTCATGGGAGAACTGCAAGAAAACAGTCTTTTTTAAACTTTACCGTTCATGAAACAGCTTTTGTATTTTGGAGCTGGATTGAGTTTCTGATATGGTTAAGGCCACACTGTGAATCACTGTTGACAAGCAGGACGTTTTTTGTTCATGGCTGACAGTCCCTATACTGCCAGGCAAGCTGCCAGCTTGGAACAATTGAGTCTGTGGCAAAGTCAGGGTGATGGGGAAGCAGAGATGTTGATTAAGATATGGATATTATCCTAATGAGTAGGAAAGTGAGGGAAATAATCCCTTTTTCCATAGGCTGGAAATTGAGAGTAGTATATCCCATTATTTCCACACCTTCTCAAGTTTTCATAGAAATGTATGGAAGTTTGGTCTCATGGTTTGTTTTTTTTTCCCCCAAAGTAGGTAAGAATATTGTTATTAAAAATATAAGAACCAGCATTCTGGGCTAGATTAAAAGCAGGTAGCGTCCCATCCTTTCTCTGTTTGTAATCAGTGATTCCCCTGGGTGAGGATTAACAGGTTGTATGGGAAGCTATTTTTATCTGGTATATCCTACCAGCTCCTGGCAAACAACAGTTCAAGGAATTTCTGAGCCACCATTAAGCTGCAATGACATTTTCTCTATCAGTGAGATCAAACTTTTTTTATGAACCAGATTTTGCTTTTGTCTCTACAATTTCCTGTGGCAGCGAGTTACACAATTTAATTATGAAGTGCATAAAAAATAATTTCTGTTGGTTTTGGGTTTTTTTACCTTCCTTCTGATCATTGCATTTCACACTGGCTATTTCTTGGGCATCATGAATAATTATTTGCTACCTTTCTTGTCTGCACAGTTCCTATACAGACCTCTCCTATCCTTTTCTTCTCTCTCTAATTCCTATAACCTGTAATTTTGTATGTGTGGTTATGTTTTTTTTTCCCAAATGCATTAATTTGTATTCATTAGTATTGAAATTCAACTGCAATCTTATCACCCTGTCATTCAGCATTGTGAGCTCCTTTTGTGAGTCTTTGAAATCAGCACAGAATTGACTGTTCTGAATAGTTTTTTGTTATTTATTCCTTTCCATAAACCATTTATGAATATGCTGAGCTGAACAAACTCTGGGATGGATCCTTGAGGGACTTCCCTGCTAACTTTACCTCTCTCTCTCTCTCTCTCTCCCCCCAGTTTTTCGTTTTTCCTTTTGTTTCTTGTGTTTTAATGTGTGCATTAATCTGTAAGGACATATTTGTTTTGTTGGTCTGTCCATGCCTGTGGTTCACTACATTATTTCCCATCCATATTCACATGCTCCTCCTCCAGATCAGGTTTTTTCTCACAAAGGCGGACCTTCCCCGTTGATTACACAGGAGTGAGCTGGGAGCAAGGCCAGCGGAGTTAGGAGCAATGCAGCAAGCCTGGAAAACCCTTTGATAAAGGAGGCTATGATGCTTTTCTCTTCCCTTCATCACCACTGGAAGAGAAGAACAACTTGAGCTACCACACTAAATGCAGGCTGGGCTCCATGCTGCATCAGGAGAAGGCAAGGGGAGAGCAGCAGACCTGGCTGGCCATTAATTGAACCTGACAAGTGTTTACATGAGGAATCAGACTGGCAGTGCCCTAAATGCACTGATTTATGAGGCTATTGATTAGCAGTGACCAGTCAGGAAGAGCAGTGGCAAACTGCTGCTTCAGCATTGCCCTTAAGAGCAAAGATCAGTGCAAACAGCCCACGCCTGTGTATTTATAGCTGTATCCATGCACTCATTACCATCCCAGGCTTTTATTAACATATTCATATATCACAACATCTGTGCATTCACCCGACCAAGCCCATGCTCTGTTATCCTTCATATTGATTAGGTTTTTACACACATATTGAGACAGATGTACTGGATGTACTTGTTTTTAGCTGATACATATTTATAAAGGAAGACAACTAAGTGTGTGCCTGTGGTCACAGTTTATCTTTTGCTGCCTTGCTTTCCGAGGGATACAACACAGCTCTCTTCAAGATTACTTCCTTTTTCATTGGTATCTCATCTTCCACACTGAAACAGTCTCTAAAGTCCTTCAAATTATAAATATATCTTAACACTCCCTGAAGTAATGCATCATATTTATGCATCTCACAACCCAAGTATGAAATAGTCTCTTGGCCTACTCGGGTTGCTGCACATGGAATATTTTAATATTGTAAAAATCAACTATTCTCAGGCAAATATTTTTTCATCTCCTTAAATTGGAGTACTCTTTTCAGATATATAAATAAAATTTGATGTCTTAAAATCCTCATTTATAGGAATGCTTTTGAACTTCAGATGCAAATACAATGCAAAATGAGGTTTACCATTTGCCCTTTCTCTGATAGCACAGAGAAATATTATATATCAAGTCCAGTTTCAAGTCCAGTGAGCTTTCTGTTCTGATGAACTTGCATCTCCTGAGAGGACAGAAGCCTCTAAACAGAAAATTCCCTATCAGTTCTACTGATATGCTCTGTGACTAAAGCCCTGCAATTTCTTTTCTCCATCTGTGCTGTATCTATCTATCTACTCACAAAATGATGAGAAATATCATGGATGCAGGACCCAAATGCATTCGAGCCCTAGGGAGCCTTCTCAGTAATATCAACCCTTCTCATTTACCCAGTTCATTCATATCGCTTGTCATTAATATTTGTTATTTTCCTTCCTCCCTTTGCACAGCTTGGCAATGCTCCACAGCTCTGGGTCTGGTGGCTGTGGAACCAAGAGGAGCACCAAGAGGTGTAATGCCCTTCTGCACTTCCAGGCTACCCCTGACCATGCATCAGGTAGGAACTTCTACTGCTTCCTATCACTAGGTGAAGAAGTTTTTTGTTTCTGCACCTCAGGTGAATCAGACCTGACTTTGAATCCTGATTTTCATTCCCATTTTTTTTCTCAGTCTCTCTTGGAGAGATTTAGCTGCTGGCAGGTGCTTCTGGAGGGATGGTGGCTGGAAGTTGCCTGAAATCTCAGGATCTTCCTTTCAGAAGCAGCATTGTGGATACTGAAGTCATCCACAGAGGCAGGGGAATACCCAGTGCAGCATGGGCACACTTTGCTTCCTGGGCAGCTTTGGGAACATCTGGGACTGCAAGCAGCTCAGATGTCACCACATTGTCTCCACAGGTTAGATGCATCACCATGAAGCTTTGCCTGAGGCTCTCAGAGGGACCTGCTGGTTCAGATTTTTGTGGCACCAGGGAACTTTTGGGATGGGTGCTGTGAAGTGCAAAATTAACAATGTCCTTCAGCAAAGAGCTGGGAGTGCCAACTAGGGCAGCCATCAGCATAGTGTCACGAATGCCATCTAGCAAAAACAGCCAAAGTTTAGGTCTCTCTGCTAAATAAATAAGTTAGAGCTTTCGGCTACCAAAGGTCTCATCTGTACAGAAATTGTTCTGGCCTTGAGCAGGAAGTTTGCCTTGGATGTTGCAGAAAGAAAACATTTAGAAGTCTGAACTGTACAAATGGGCTTTAGAAGCAACCTTATCTGTATTTGTAAAGATAAATATTACAGCAATACTTGTAGCTATACTTTCACTGGACTGCTCAGAGCTCCTGAAACAAACCCACTGCTTTCTTTGCCCTGTTTTGGTCTGTCGTGGCAGCTCTCACAGCTCCAGACAATAACGTCCATTAACCGGGTTAGTCCCCACTGTGACCAAGGTAAGACCTGTGAGCTGTTCCTGGGTCCACATCCCTAATTCTCCTCCTCTGGAGAACTAAATGAGCTTTCTGGGGGGCTGGCAGGAGCCAGAGTTGCTCATCCATGAGCACGAGGACCCTTTCTGAATTTCATGCTTCTACTACTTCTATAAGAATCTTTGTAGGAAGCTGTGAGTTCTGCAACTCTATAAATTGTTCTGGCAAGAAATCAATAAAGACTAAAGCCTAATGAACTGGGTTTCCATGAATAATTTCATTAAAAGCCCCAAATCAGCCAGGTGCTTAGACAGACTTACCTTTAAGCATCCGATCAGTCTTACTTTTAGTCAGCTCTCCGCTGTCTTAGCTCCAGGCATGAAAGCAGCTCAAGTCAAGGTGTCTTGATGGAATAAGTTTATGTGTATGATAAATAACAATAATGAAATATGTGTTTTCTGCTTTCCTGAGCACAGATCTAACAAAAAAAAGAATGGTAGTTTCTGGTTTGTTTTTGCTTTGAATGTCCTGTGTATAATGATGTCTGCTATTAACTTTAGGTATTATTAAAATTCCCTGGGCTCTATGAACAGAGTAGTAACTAGAAGAATTTTCTAATCCAAATTAGCTTTACTGCTGGGGAAAGTTTAGGGACTACAGCATGGCTCTTCAACCATCTGTTGTGAATGCTTTTTGAACACTTGCCATGAACAAGGCCTGGGTTTCACCTCTCCACCTCACTGCTACCCCTCCAGCTTGAGAGGATGATGGACAGCCAAAACTTCTGGTCTTGGAGGTCATTTTACACCTACAATCCTTTCAGCCTCCACTAATCTCTAGGAATCACAAATTGTATTTCTTATTAGTGCCCTCAGAGAGCCTCAGTTTCCTTGACTGAGACAGAGTGTTGGAAAGAGACAGGATTTAAATGAACGAGAGGAATGGAACTGCAATACAGAAGCTCTCCCAGTTTGCGAAGTCCACTCAGCTGTGACTTGTTTTGCATATGTCATTCTTGGTTTGCAGATAAATAGCAGCACAAATGGATTCACATGTAAATTTGTCCCATGATGATGCTGTGTAGCAGAAACGAACATGGCTCTCCACGGCTTATCTGCTTCAGTTCAAGGGGTAGCCAGTTCCTCTGTAAAGCTGGCTGATGCTCAGTGTTTGCAGGAGCGACACCAGGGGAAAGAGTGAGAAATTCTTTTTTGCTATCAACTTTGTGCAATTGCCAGCAGCAGACACCGCATTCATCAGTGTGTGTGAGGGGATAAAGGGGCACATTTCTGTTAGGGATTCCCATTAGAGCATCTGCACTTCAGAACCAACACGGTCCCCACCACTGTTTAATTGCTGGGGCTCATCCACCAGGGTGCAGAGGGCAGGCACTGCATGACTAATGGAAGCAAAAAGCAGCCCAGTGTTTTTAAAACCGTACTCAGCTCTCCTGGGCTGAGTGATGGCACACTTCTGTCTGCAGGATCATTTAGCCAACTCCCCCTGAAACCCAACTGTTTGTAATGGAAATGCTGATACCTTATCTTCAGTGGCAATAACGGAAGAACCATGAAATATGCCCAGGGAGCCCCTTTATTGGTTTTAAAGGGACAACAGAGGCACATTCACAACTGTAATCTGCTCAGGACAGAAATTTGCTCCTCGTTATCTGTGGGTCCAAATTTAATGCGTTTTTAATTGCCTATTCACCGCACCTACCAATTAAGGCAAAATGATATCTCTTCGTTTGAAAAATGTATGAGCTTTACAATTAGAAGTAATTGTCCTCGTTAATTGAAAGTGCAGCTTTATTTTCTGTTGATTGTATTATTTTTTTTTTTATTAAAGGATCGTAAAGGCTTTTGAAATCCCATGAAAGGGCAAATGCTATCGTGTGCTTCCACTGCAGTCACAAAGGACAAACTCAGGGGTCAGCTCAGCACCTGGGGGCTCTTTAAGCTCTGTGAATATTCAACATAAAGTTAGTGATGTTTAAATATGCTAAACTGTGCCAGAGGGTAACTTTCACACTGGACATCTTTCTCACTGCTATCAGCAGCACTCAGATTCTTGCCTCTTGGGACAATGGCCATCTCTACATTACGTAAAAGTGTTATTCCAAGGAAAATAGTGCCAAGCTCTTGTGTGCTGCTGTTTGATGAAGGAATGTTAAGTATATCTGTACTGCATGAAGAAGACTCTTGGGGAACACCAAGTATTTTGGAAGCCCTAGAATATTGGACACAGGGTCAGCAAATCCATAGCTGGATCAGGGAACCAGGCAAAATGGAGCACACAGCACAGGAACCATAGCAAGGTTGCAAGAGCTTGGTGTGATCAATCTGTGTTTCAAATAATTATCTCATTCAGGTGACAAGGGACCTCTCCTGCCTATTGCTCTCATATCTCATGCTGAGAATGTTCAGAGTAAAGGAAGACAGAAAGAATGGTGAGCTCAGATGAAAATGCTGAAGAAAACTTTGGGGATGGAAACACCAGGGCAGTCCTTGTACATTCTGAACATCTCATTCCATATGAAAACTTATCTGTATTATAAGCTGCATCATGACTTTGATAATGGCATCACACCTTCAGAAGCGGAATTGGGACATCTTCAACATCCAGGCTACCCTGCCCGTCAGCAGATGCCAGAATTAAACTTCAGTGCATGAAATCAAGCCTCACTGCTGTGCAAAGATCCTCCCCAAGAGCCTCAGAGTCCCTCTTGCCCCTTCAGCAGAGAGCTGGAGCCTGCAGAGATGAACCGACTGACGTGCAAAGGCATCTTTCATTTTTCCCTGTCCACGCGTTTGCAAATGGAAGCAAATGGACACAGCCCGGCTTTTCTTCGGAAAACCCTCTGCCTTATTCTTCACATCCTCTTTAAATGACTAGATCCCATGTTCCACAGAGCAGCTCAGAAGAAAGACACAAGGCAACTGCTTCATTTAACACTGCTTGACAAAATGATCTCTCATGACCTCCCAGCAGCAACCCTCTCACTCATTTTAAGTACAGTGTAATTGCTGGGTGTCTGACTCACCTTGCTGTTTTTCAAGTGCACTTCTATGGCTACATTTTCAGTCATGACTTTAAAATACACAGTTAAATGCTATCTGTTCATATTTCTGTGTTACTCTGGTGTTCTGGCTGGGATGTGTGTCAGTCAAATGGACATTTAACCTTTTCTTCTGAGGGAAGAAAATACTGTGGGATAATATTAATTGGTTTGTGTGAAATGAGTGCTTGAAAGCTGCATGCCTCTGTGTATGTGTTTGGGTGTAATCCGATTTAATGGGACAATGCTTGGATTGCTCCTCCCCAGACCTGGCAAACAGCTCAACCCTTCGACTTGTGGGTTTTTCAGTCAGGGTCCAGTTCAGTTTGTGTGGTTCACTGCCTCTCTGACATGGGACTGTGTATTCCCAGCAAGATACTGGAGATACAGACCCACTGGCAAAACAAATGATTGAACGGTGGTTGTACTCCTCATTAAAGCACAAATATATTGTTTGGGTTGTATTCATGTTCAGAAGCTCTCAAAATAATGGTCCTGGCATCTGCTGAAGCTGGCAGGGAGTGAAAAGCATCCTGTCTTAACAGCAGTGTCTGAGCAAGGGGCATGTATTACTCTCAAGGGCTGCCTCTCTTTCCTTTAATTTTGCTGGAAAGCCAAAACACCAGCAAAGCTAAATAGTTGCTATTAGCTGAAACCAATTCCCATCATGCTCTGTATATAATCACAGTATGATTAATACGTTTGAAATACCCCATGTAGAAACCTACATTTATTCTACAGAGGAAATTAATGCTGATTCTTCTGACATTTACCTTAAGATGGGCTAAAGAGCTCTGTTGAGGTGCCCCTCTCCCCACCCTATTCACAGAGCCCCACAGTGGAATTCCAGATAGACAGAGTAGTAGGAGCCACCCCAGTCCAGCCTGGTAAGACATATCTGGCCACCTATTCCTTGGTTATGGTCTTCACGTATAGCTTATTTTGCAAGTTTTAGAGAATACATCTAGAATTTAAATACACTAGTGGAAAACTATACTATAATAAAATTTAAAACATGTGGATTATATTCCTTTAAAGTTATTCCAGGGCATTACAGCTTGTGCTACTTTTTTGCACTGAAAAGATTAATCTTTAAAATCCATCGTTACTTCTGGATTCTCTTGAGGAAACTGTGGAATTAATTTGGACCTAAGGGACAGATTCTTGATGGGTGAAAATGGGTGCCTGGTCCTGCCATCAAGTGTCTATTTTTTTATCTTAATCTTGAAATTAAAATGCTTTTCAACCCAAAGAACAAGTAGTCCAATGCCCAGGGCACTCAGGAGAAGTCTTTTCTTGTTTTCACTGGTCTGCTGAGGTTACTTGGATGCTGCAGTTTTCTATCTTAAAGCTCTTCCAGGCAAAACAGATCCATCCAAGTCTTTGCCCCACAGAGTTCTGAGTCTTGTGGGAGCCCTGGAAACTAGACCCAGCTTCAGTGGTCTCCCACAAGCACTGGGAGTGCTGAGAGCCTTCCAGCAGAGAGATTTTAAGAAGAGGGCTTGCCTCTTTCCACAAGTCCTTGTTGATCTCCATTTCCCCAGTGTTCCCTCCCTGTATAAATAAGACTTGATCCCTAAAACCAGAAGACAGTTTTGCAAGCGATTACATGAGGTCTTGTTTGCATTAAAAATTATTAAAGTATGATGAGAATCTGGACTGAAGCAACAGTGCTAGCTGCTAAGGCTTGAATGGTGTCTCAGATGAATTTATATTAGCTCATTCCTATATTCTATAATTCATATGGATTTTTAATTAACCTTCAAGAAACATACTGTGATGTGTGGTTTTTATCTTATTTGTGTCTCCTGTCATTCTCAAGCTGGTAGATAGGGACTAGGGAGTGGATCATCTTTGATCCACAGGCTGGCAATTACCATGTCTCTGTGTAACTTAGCCATGAGCAGTAGGATGTGTCTGACTCAGTGTAGACACTGAAATGCAGAGGAACCACTTGACTGAAGCGGCCCAGGGTAATGGTGTGTGCTGGTTTCATTTTCTTCACAGTAGCTACATGGGGCTGTGTTTTGGCTTCTAAAGATTGGGATGGAAACATCCCTGTTCTTGAGTCTTTCCTGGAAGAGTTGTGAGGACCAGGGCCAGGTTCATTTATTTTTAAACTATTTTTAGAGAAAGTTTCTTCTTGCCTACATTCTTGCTTGTTCTCATTATCTTTTACATGCTGAACTTCTTCCACTCCTCTGACATTTCCTTTCTCTTCATTGTTTTTCCCTGTGCTACACATCTGTTATTCTGTCTCTTCCTATTTATTTCCTCTTCCTACTTTCTAAAATCACTAAAATCCCCCCCTCTTCCCTCTTTCTTCTTTTCCAGCAACCCTCAGGCTTTCTATCTATTGATCTGTTATCCTGCACTTTGTCTTGTTTTATTTTGTTGACTTAAGAGGGAATCTTAGCTGTGCAGGGGACTTGTCGTTCCCACACTGGCAAAGCACAGGGTAGTTAAAATGGTATGAACATGTTTTGCAGTAATAAACACCTATAATGTTTATATTTGCATGGCCAAATATTAACTGGAGTCAAGTTAGAGGCATAAATCCTGAAAATTGCAGAGATTTCTAATTATGTGGCTGCAGCAAAGACTTAAAAATATTGATGACAGTTCTGTTCCTCTTGTGTATGATGTAACAAACCTGTTACAGGTTTTGCCTTTTATATTACTTTACCCTTACCAGCAGAAGCACCACCACCCAATTCAGCACCTACTTGTTTTTATCACAAATTTCTGAGGTCAGAGCTGTGCTGCAACTTACAAAGCATGAGTAGGTTTGTAGTCATATTATCATGTAGCAGAATATCAATAAAAAGGGTGAAGGCAAGAATTATTCTGGTATACTCACCATGTAGAAAACTTGAGCTCTAAAGGTTTTAAACCAGCATTTTCTTTTATAGCAGGTGCAGGCTGAGCAGCAATGGGCAGATCCCATATTCTCACTGTGTAAATGGTGACACACAGCACTGGTGAGATTTTCAAATGTGCCTCAGGAATAAGTCTTTATGAAAAGCAGACTCTTAAGCATTCACGTTCTGCTAACATCAGGTCCAAATGAAGTTTGTGTGGGCACACATGAAAGCAAAAACTTCATATAATTATGTGATTTTTTTATTGCCACTTGAATATCTAAACAAATCACTGAGGTATTTTTTGCAAACAAACTGTCTCAGCACCCCAGTGTTGCGGTGAGCCATGGTCAGGTGGATCAGGCAGACCGACCGGTCCAGAAGCCTGCACAGCACAAGGACTGGAAGGCACAGTGAGCACCCAAAAGGCTGTGTGCAGCATGCTGTGACCATTGGCTGCTCCCTCCCCGCTCCCCGTTATGTTCATATTTGGTTATATCTCTGGAAAGTTCCATGTTCCTCGGTTGGTAATTGGCTCATGTTAACCCTCTACTCCCCACATCCTCTCCCATTCGCCCTGGTCCCTTCTCCCCCACTTTGTAAGACCCCAAACATAAGATTTTACTGGTTATTGTATGTTCTCCCCGCCTATTATGTAGGGGTATAAAACTCCCGCGCCCTTCTCGTGGTCTTTTGTTGGAATAAACCCTTCACCTTTTCACAAGAGAGTCCCTCCGCTCTTTCCCTCCTCCTCCACGCACGCTGCCGTCGGTGGGCAAGGCGAACACGAGCAGCTGCTCCGCCCGCCCTCCAGCGCTGCGGTCGCGTCCGCCGCCTGCACCCGAAGCAGGTGAGGCAGTGCCCGGTGCCCGGCAGCGAGCTGGCCGGCACAGCACCGCAGCATCCCAGTACAAAAAAATGCTGCTTACACACATGCATGAGTGATGCACACGTGTCTGCCTGCACTGCCATGTGCACACAGAGGAGGGAGGCGGCAGAGGATGGAGAGGAAGAGGGTTCTTTTTGCACCATTATTCTCAAAGACGTTTTGGAGCAAGTTCAGGGACAAGTTAAGCTTTGTCTGCCACATTAAGTCAATGTGTGTTAAAGGCACAATAAAGATGCAAAGACGTCAATGAATGCAACAGCCGATGCAGTCAGAACTGGCAGGCTGAGGTCTCTGGAATAAGTGATTTCTTCCCTTTAAAGGTTTTTTGAAAAGTAGCAGTGAGCATAATGAACTGTTGTAGCGAGATATAAATTGTTTTCTGGGGAAAACACTGAGCTTTTGCCTACATATTTCATGCAGCTGTGGTTATAGAAAAGGAGGATTTAGGAAACTCTGATTGCATCCTTGTTATAAATGTGTTCATTTCCATTTCTTTGTTTTTTATAACTGCCGAGACATTTTGTGATTTTTTAAAAAAAATTTCAATTAATAATTATTCTTTAATCAAAACAAATCTATCATAAGAAAGTGATTTTAAACAAGATTCCTTATCCAAGTTGTAGTCTTTTCATCATTAATTTTCTCTCTCACCAATGAATCTTGCCCTGATGATCATGATGGGGACAGACATGTGTCTGCAACATAGAGGAACTGGTAGGGGATGCTGAAATACGTTCAGATATGGCCAGGTATGTCTGTCTGTCTGAAGTCTTTGAGGTCTGCATGTACCTGTCTGAGGGTAAAATTAGGCCTTTGCTATGTTCTGCGTGGAGCCAAGACTGAAAGTGGTGTGAGTGGCAAGATGCACAGAGTTTCAGCAAATGAAACATATATTTTCAGGTCACAATGTCAAGGATCACAAGTTTACAGCTTACAGCCTGGATAAATTAATTTTCACCAATGGGCCATAAAACTATTACAGCAGCCATTACTACAAGAGGTGCAACACTGTGAAAAAACCTGGCCACTTTTACATCTCTGGGTCAACAGGCTTGTTCAGTTTTGCAATTCTCTGCATCTACAGCTGCTTCTTAGGTCTGGCTAAAACCCTGCTCAAATCTCCTTTTTTAACTGATAGGTCTGACGTTATTTTTTTCCTATATCCTCTATCATTATTGATACTTTTTTTAGGGTGAGGTGTGCAGTTTCTTGCTAATTCCAAAGCTGAAATGAAGACTCATGTTCTACTTAATTACATTTTCATAACAGTGCCCTTGGATTGGTAATTTAGAGCTGAAAATACACATAGCTCTTCTTTCTTTTACTAATGGGTTGGGTATTTAGTGTCAGTACAGATTCAGGAATCTTTTATTTTGAGACAGCCAATGGGGAAGTCAAGGATATACTTTTTATTATCCTCAAACAATGGCAAATCTTAAAGCCTTGAAAATAAATTCTTGCTAAAAGAAAGATCTATGGCATGGAATCTAGATATTTTCTTAATCTGAATTCTTAGTAAAGTTAGCATAATGCATCTCTTGTGTAGGGAGATATTCAGAAAAAGCAAATCAAACTCTCACTCCAGACAATCAAAAAACCATTCACAATTCACTCTCTCTGGACAAATTGAGTCATAAAATAAATTCCCTGCTTGCAGGAGCTTCCCCAGAGGCAAGACATCTCAATGACAATATGGCAAATATGGCCTTTCTTTCAACACTTTTGCATTCAGAGAATTTATAAATACAGGTGTGACAGAGTGTTTTAGAGCCTCTCACAGTAAGAACAGAACAAGGCTGTGTCTGTGCCAGGTAGGCAGGCAAATAATTTACCATTGTTGACACTATGAAAATGAGAACAAACTGAATTTGGGGTTTTGGGATTGTTCTTCGCTTCTTCTGACTCTATTAATTTGAGAAATAACTATCTTTCAGCTCCTTATTGGGAAAAGACAAGTCCTTTCTGGAAATGCTCCAAAGTCTGAAGAGATTTGTTTGGGTTTTCCTACATAATGAATGGCAGTGGGGAGATCTGTGCTGAGAAAATAATGTCTGCTTAACTGTAGTAATTAAAGATTTTGTTCCTTTTTATTTTTTTTTTAAGCTGAAAATTTAATTCATCACAAATACAAAGAAAATGTTATCAAGAGGGTGTAAGCCTCTGGCATATTTTTTGTTACACAGCCATACCATGGGGAAATATTGTAAGGAAGGTCCAATTGTGTTCCACTTACTGGCTTTTACTCCTTGGAAAGATTCTTTAATGATAAATGTGTTTAAAAATCCATTACAGCTGGTACATTGGGTTGTTTTCAGTTGGAAAGGGGGAAAAAGCAGCATAAACAATTTTGTATTTCAAATGCATTTTGTGCTGAAACATTCTGCTGAGGCAGAATTTAAACTGCAGACAGATTGGAACAAATAATGCAGAACTGCTTTGTTTTAAAATATTGGTAGAGATAAAAAATGTATTTTTCAAGGGAGCTCTTTGGACTAGTTCTGGAATAGCAAAGAGTGAATGCAGATGGTCTTAAATACATATGTAAGAGAGAAATTTGAGGGAGACATAGCACATGGGACCCAGCTGTGATCCCATCAGATGCTCTGCAGGGATGCTCTCTGGCTTGTAAAGTTTATTTTTCCTTCTTCCTCCTCGAAAGGCTGTGGTAAATATTTTCCATTTCGTATCCTTTTATCTGCCCACCTTATTTAATCTTCCCTCGCCTCTTCCTTCTTAGACATCCTTGATAAGAATATGATCACTGGTCAGCTTGGTTATACTTCTATTTCTTCTCTTCGGTGCCACTTCCTTTGAGGTCTTCATCTGAAATCTGTCTTGAGTGGCCATGAGGAAGGTATCTTCTCGGCACCCTACTGCGGCAATCTCTATGCCTCATTAGAGTGTTTTTCAATTGCTTGGAAGGTACTTGGGACAGAGTCTGCTCTGAGGCCTCTGTAACACTCTCATGCTGTTGGCTGATCTGAAAGGAGCCAGTCTTCCCCATAATACCATGTAATTCCAAGGTCTCCCTTGTGATACCATGGACATTGGTTAAACTTTCTGATGACCGGCCTTCACAGAGAGGTGGCAGGAAGAGCTTTTGTGTAAGAAACAATCTCAGGCATCTTGTGTTTGTTCCCAGTGAAGAGTCCTGTCCATCAAACAGGTGAAGCAGGTGGAGTTTCTCCATTTTAAGAAAACAATGGTGGCTTTCAGAGCTGCGGGGATTGCTCCTATTGCTCTCACACACTTCGCAAGTGGTAACTCGACAGCAGTGACACATTAGATTTCTACCCTACAAGCAGCTGGACCTGTTGCACCCCGTGATTTTTAAAGCAGGGATCAATAATACTTTATTTTGCAGCACAAACATTTCAAGGGGAAAGCATCAGAGTGCAGGTCATACTTTGTGCCCAGTCCCAGTAAATTTTTAGCCCGGGGCTCATGGAGAACATGTGTTAGTTGTTGATGAGGAACTGCATTGAGGTCAATGCTGTATGGTCAGAAAGCAAGGAGACAGTGTGTCTGAAGGGGTTTGCAGTGCTCATGTCCCACTTCAGGCCAGGCTGGCTGAGAGGTTTTATGGCACTGCTGGCTGCCAGGGGAAATGGCAGCATCGGGGTTCTAGGCTGGTGAAGCGTGGTGGTGACTGCAGCCTGCAGCTTCCCTGCATGGCTGTGTGTATTCCCTGCCTGGAGCCAGCAGCAGCTGAGCCCCCTTCCCTGACATCCATCACCAAGCACATTCCCCTTGCCGTTCCCAGCACACACATGGTACTGGGAAAGCAGCTGGGGTTTGATCTTCTCCATCACAGGCATCAGAACCAGTGCTAACAAACTGTCAGGGCTGCACTGGTGGCTGCCTGTAAAGAAGTTGTGAGGGGCCCCCAAGCTGGCAGGCACATGAGGGGGAGCTGGAGACAGCCTCAACTCTGGGCATCAGGTGCCTCCATGGAGACAGGCTGAGGTCAATACTTAACAAAAAGTGCTGTGTTTTTGCATTCAGAGTCCCTCTGGGAGAGATGGAAGGCATCTGCCACACGGCTGGCAGATATCTTTTCAACCCTTTTCATGTCCAGCAGCTGTAGTTGGGCAAAATTATCTCAAACTCTACAGCTTTCTCTGCCCCCCAGCCGACATATTGATCTGTTCATGAGTAGATCAGCAGGGGGATACCCTTCAGCAAGGGCCTTAACTACCCCCAGGTAAAGTTATAGTGACCCTACAAGGGAAGCATCAGTCGTTGCCTTCCGTGACGATGTAAGTTTTAACTTTCCTATCTCCTGTCAATAAATGGCAGCCAAGGTTTTCTGACCACTTGAGATGCTCAGAACTAAATTATTCCACCTGCCATTACAATCAGTTTTGAGGCCAAAAATATAAGGCCAGTGCTTTAGCCAGAATGGGTATGGAACATGCTGTAGTTGTGATTCACACCTGTTGCAATGTACTGACATGGGATGAGGCTTAATTTGTTCTGGGCTGGTGTGAATGAGGGGGTTGGCATTTTCAAATGTGCCTAAAGGTAGCTGGTGCAAGGACCTGCAAACCTGCCAGGCACAGGGCAGTCTCCATCTCCACAGTGAGTATTGTCATATTTGTAGCTGGCTGAGAATCTTGTGATAGTGTTGGTGTGTGAATAAGATATGATGTGGACTGAAGTTCTGGTGAAAAAAAGAACAATAGGCAACACCACAGAAGGAAAAGAGTATAGTTAACTTCTGTGTTTGAGAGAACTGGGGATGGGAGGGATGCTTCAAAGCAAATACTGAATAGGGTATTAAATTATTTTATCTCCCTGATGAGTTTTGCTGCACATTTTTCTTCCACCCTTTCAGCCAAGGAAGCTGTATGTCAGGTGACATTTAATATAAAAACAGCTCTCAGTAAATAACCAGACAAGACGGAGGGATATCTTTAATATCACAAATGTGCATAAGAACCTTTAATAGGCATGGCACCAGCTGTAAAAGTGACTCCTCCTTATGAACACCTCAAATTGGCATATTGTGTAGGATCCTTTTGATGTGCAGATCTAATCTGTCTCTGAGCAGTAATTGTGCAGCTCACACAATGGTATTAGCATGTAGACCATGCAGCTCGACTCTGTAAAAGTGTTCTGCTGCAGCAGATGGAGTAGCAGCTTGTTTTTGAAATTGAGATAAAATATAAAAAAACAGAAGCAATTTTAAAAAATTACTTTTTTTTTGAGGGGAGGGGGGTGCGAGTGCTGTAATTTTGGAAGATGTCAAGATAGCAAGATCAAGCACCTGGACCCTCTTTAGCTAAAACTTTTATCACCATGAGATACAAATGTTGATTTATTCTTCACAATATCAGCGTTTTCATTTTCAAAAACAACCAGTTATTTCTGGTGCCCCAGTTTCTAGTTTCCTATTTTTTTTTCACTATACAGAGACCTATTTTTTGCAAAGTGACACTTCAGAAATCAAGCCTCTTCAATGAGATTTAAATTGGACATGCAATCTCCTTAGTTATTTGGAAATAATTTGAACCCAGATAGTTCTAATGTAAATATCCACCATTTATCCATATCAGAATCAGTTAATATCAGAGAAAGAGTTGAAACTGGTATCAATTCATTAATGTTTCCTGTGCATGTGAAAGGAAGGAGTAAACTATACTTTCTGTTCACACTGGGCAGAAAGTGGTGGGATTAAAACCAAAGGTTTAGCTTAAATCAGAAGAGCAGATGTCTACTAGCAAGGCAGTCAGCACTTGAATAGTTTATTTGGGAGGTTGGGCAATCGCTGTTGTTTGAAGATTTTTGAAAAGCTTAGATGCCTATCAAGAATGATCTGTTAGATCTGGTCCAGCTTTGCAGAAGAATATTCACTAGGTGAGATCACAAGGTCTTTTCCAGCCTCATTTTCTACCATTTTGTCAATGTATATATCACGATATATTATGTGTATGTATATTCAGAACTTCATTCATATGATTTA
Organism: Struthidea cinerea; assembly: GCA_013397865.1. Taxonomy (NCBI): domain Eukaryota; kingdom Metazoa; phylum Chordata; class Aves; order Passeriformes; family Corcoracidae; genus Struthidea; species Struthidea cinerea. The sequence continues at coordinate 173,140 of VZTI01000186.1, read as the reverse complement.
ATAGATGCACCTGATTCTGTCCCCACATATACACATATACAACATACTAGACCAATATATATTGGCAGTTTACAGACATGGCCTGATGATTTACACTTAGATTTCTAATTTTTCACGCTGTGGAATGAAAAGCTAATGAGGGCAATAATAATGAAGGCTGGCAAGTGCAGAGCAGCTGCAGATGTTTTGCTAAGGAGCTCATTCTTCCTTCTCCGCTCGAAGAAAAGTCTGCAGATGGGCCACAAGGTGGCAGATGAGCTGCAAAGATTACAAACTAACAGCTACAAAATAAAAAATAAGATTGCAAATGACAAGTTTAAAAAAAAAAAAGCAACAACTAGGGATGGAGTCATTGCTGTGCTTTTGGGTGCTTTCCTTGAAATTCAGCAGTGCTTCTCATTATCATCACATAACAAAGTAAACCAAATATTCTCATCCCTGTTGCAACAGGTTTGGGTTCTGATTATGCTTGATGATAACAAAATCAACCACAGTAATTTTTTGGGGCAGGCTCCTTGCCTTGGGCAATATTCCAAAAAATTTACTGGTTTTGGCCTTTCATCAGTGTTTGGACTGAAACAGCTCAAGCATGAATTATTTTACATCTGATGGTTTGGAAGCGTAGTGAAGAAATTTCCTTGGGACTGGAGAGCAGCAAATGCCCTGTGTGCTTGTGCTGGAACTCTCACCTGCTTGTTTAAATGCCTTTGTGTGGCTGGTGTTTGCAGCAGAAGAGTGATAAGAAACTGGCAGCACGTGTTTTCTGCACTTCAGAACTATGATGCCTTAGGTTTTAACTTTTATATTTTTCAAGTTCTGTACTGCTTAGTGTGTAAGTCTGAAGTTTCTTGTAGCCTGTTAATTTCTGCTCTCTCCTGCTAGGTAAACATAACAAAGCCTCTCCGGGCCTGCTCTTCAAGGACACCCAGACTGTCCTAGGCCCAAAAAGTATAAACCAAGGAGCCTCTAAGAGGGGCAAGCAGAGGGGAAATTGCATCATTAAACTGAAGTTTTAATTGGAGAATTAACCCCGATATACAAATGAACCAAACCTATAAAAGTGTGAAGAACTCGTGACCTGTCGTCCATCTTGGGGTCCATCTTGGCAATAGCCCCTGGCTCCCCAGGGTGTGCCTTTGAAGGCCTTTCAAATAAATACCTACCTTTATTTCCTTACTCTGTCTAGTCTCTGTTTCTAGGAGGCCTCTTAAGGCATCAACTGGTGATCAGAAACAGTGAGCAAGGGATCCTGGCTCTGGTCCATGGCTCATCCACTGTCTGGTCGATCATTCTCTTTCTGCTGTCTCACCAGCTTATTATTTTTTCTGAACTACAGACAGTCTGCTCTGCACACTTACAACCAATATTAAAAAAATCCTCCTGAACTGCTACAATTTTCCGTCGGGGATGGACTAAATTATAGGTATTTTCTGAATCACTGCCCACCTCAACAAACATGCAGCAGACAGGAAACAAGCTCTAATTAATTTCACTCTTTATTTCAAGAAGACTGAGTTCTTCTTCAGCTTTGTCTCTGAGGCTGATCTGAGCCTGTTCTTGTAAGAGCCATTTGAAGCACAGATTAGCTCTCAGAGAGTGACAGCCCCTCACTAGCAGTCAAAAACCTAATCGGAGCAAAGACACTCTGCTTTTTAATGGAAACATTAATAACGGTTCCATTGCTTTTGTAGTTTTAAACAATTTTCCTGAATAATTAAACAGAAATTTATTCTTTTTGTTTTGAAATCAGTCCTCTCATTTTTCAGCTCGTGTTTGTTATGCTGTTGTTGATTTTCCTGTGTTTGATCTTATGTTTGCTATAGGAAGGATATATACTGGAGTACTTCTAAAATGTAATAGAGAAATGAATCTGCTGGCTGTGGTCTTATGTAAGGCTTTGCAATTATGTGAGTGAATGTTTTGTTATAAATAATTCAGTCAGTATTAATCAAAAATTCTTGTTTAATAATCATTTGGTTCCATCTCTCCTCTTGATTAGTTTTCTTGTTATTAAAATAGTCTCTCGTAAGTTATAGGAACCCTCTGAGTATATCCCAGAGAGATCCAGTGACAGTCAGAGTAACTGGCTGAAAAAAGATTCCTGTCAATGTTTTTTAAAGGCTTATTGTGTTTTTATTACTTTTCTTAACTCATTGTCCTAAGAGCAAGAACGGCCAGATTTTCAGAGCACAGAAGAGAAAGGTTTACAGTGTTTTTTGCCTTACGGTTAGTTATGGTGGCATAATCAACCAAGAATATTTAATGATGAAAATAATCAGGATTCTGCAAAATCAAGAATTTATATTTACTCTGTTTCAATTCAGTTCAAATAAATTAGCTTCCACTACAAATTCAGCTTATAGTTGGAGAAGGAAGGCAAAAAGGGTTTATGAGATTGTCCTGGTTTTGGCTGGGATAGGGTTAATTTTCTTCCAAATGGCTGGTACAGTTTTGTATTTTGAATTTAGAATGAGAATAATGCTGATAGCACACTGATGTTTTAGCTGTTACTGAGCAGTGCTTACTTTAAAGCAAGGTCTTTTCAGCTTCTCACACCAGAAAGGAGGCTCAAGGGGCACAGGAAGTTGGGAGGGGACACTGCCAGGACAGCTGACCCCAACTGGCCAAAGGGATATTCCAGACCATATGGCATCACGCTCAGTATATAAAGTGTGGGGAAAGCTGGCCAGGGACTGCTGCTTGGGAACTGTCTGGGCATGGGTTGGTGGGTGGAGAACAATTGCATTGTGCACTATTTGTTTTCTATATTCTCATTATTTTATTTTTGTCATTGATTATTATTTTCAATTCTTTTTCTGTCCTATTAAAATGTCTTTATCTCAACTCAAGAATTTTACTTTTTTTCCCCAATTCTGTTTCCCATCCCACTGTGTGAGGGAAGGAGGCAGTGCCTGTGTGGTGTTCAACCACGAGAGATAGAGTTTCCTGGAATCTCTAAGCTGAGCAACACAACTGGTAAATTCCTGCTCTAGTGGTGCTGTGAGCATCCATCCCTTTGGCTGGATTTGGGGGAGCCAAAGGCATTCAGAGCCTCTCAGGTGTGGGCACAAGTCCTGGAAGAATTAGCAGAAGGGTGTAATGGCTCTTTGCTGGAACTGGCACAGCTGATTTTCAATTTGGAAGCGCTGATTTTCTCTCAGCTGTAGCACTTACCCTTAATGAGACAAAATAATTTCATTCAGGTAGCATTGTTCACTCTTCTCTTTTGCATTTCCTGATTTGTCTTGGTTAGTTATTTCTGTCCTAACAGTGGTTCCAACAAAGCCTCATCACTGCAAAGAAGGGGTTTCATTACTGTCTCTGTCCGGTCACACGCGTGCACACACAAATGCACGGAGGGCTTCAGTAATACTGTCTGTGGCAAAGAGGCAGGAAGGTTCTTTGCGTGGGCTCCCACAGGAACATTTACTGCTTCCACACTGTGGAAGGGTCCAGAGGAAAAGACAAAGAACAATGGCAAGCTCAGGGCTTTATCTGGGGGTGGGGAAAAGGCGGGACTAAGGACAGGGACCAATGGGGAAGCTCTGGGGGAGTGGTGAGGGACAAGGGCAAACAGCCAACCACGAACCTAGAACTGGGGTAGGTTACCGTGACAGAACAATGCATCGTGGGAGAAGCCTTTCTTGTCACCCTAACCTAAAGAGGTTCTTGTGGTACTAGGGACATGTCTTACTGAGATTTCTCTGTGCTTTGTAATGTAGGTTCACCAGCCACCACAGGGTTTTTATAGTTATCACAAACCTGATGCAAAGAAAGTGTTCTCTTTTAATCCTGTGGTTTGGTATTCATTCTCAAAAAACAAACCCACTAGGGATTGCCATTTAATAAAATCTTAGGGGAGAATCAGATACGTTATTAGCTGTATTGAAAGAATTACTTTGAGTATTTAAAAGTTTAAGCAGGGGGAAAAGAGCAGTTAAGCAGTTATGAGTAAGGCATAGTTTGCTGGGCATTCTCAGTCTTCTAAATCATGTTTCAAATTTTGTCTGATATCCTGAATAAAGTCAATATTCTTTTGGAAAAACTGAAACAGCAAGACTTTGTGCACAAGAGTCACTTGCATAGATGACTACAGCTGAATTAATCTTCCTTGGCTTCCTTTACAGGCACCAGAGTCAGAACATGGGACTCATAGAGTGCTATTCTACTCATCCTAAAATAATTTAAATTAATCACACCCTTGAATCATCTAATTCTTCCTGATGACAAACACTCAGGTGTTTGTTTGGCAGCTGACATCCTTTCTGTGGATGTTTAAAGTGAGATGAAATGCCCACAGAGACTTTGTGAGATAAGGAAGGAAGACTTTGGATAATATAGGTATGTGAGAACTGAAATGGTGTAAAGCTGAATTCATTGCATGAGTCAGTGATGCTGTTGTCGAGGTGTGTGGAATAGCTAAATCAATATAGTGACAATAGAATCTGACTTTTTGCATATTTTTAGTTACAATACCATGATTATCTATACTATTATGCCATAGTTACAATAGTAACAATATAATTAGGAGTTATACTATGATGTGTTTCCTAGGTCAGGAAAAGGAGGAGAAGCTGTCTCTGGAAAACTGAACTGCAATAATTGTTAACTTAAAAGTCTATGTCCTTTCTTTATGGATTAGGTTTAAACATAATGTTTATAATTTAAAATAGGCACTTACGAATTTTTGCTCAGAGTCCTATCTGGGGGATGTCAGGTATTTCATATACTTGTTATAAAGTGCTAATATGAGAACTTGAGAAGTGAGGTGGAGAAGCTCTGGCTTTGTGATAGCTGTGGCTGAAAAGTATCCCCATTTTATAACCTACTACACACCAGAGTAAATGGATATTGTACTTTGAAGGGAAGTTTTTTCTGTCATTATAGGCCTGAATGTATATGAAAACCTGTTTTGCTGATGGACAGTGGGATGGGAACTGTGGGGAGAACACCAGAAGATGGGGTTGGCAGCCATGGCTCTTGACAATATTGGTAGAAGACATCTTGAAAATGAGGTTATTGCTAAATCAAGGTAGCATTAGCATTCCTACATCTGCTTACTTAGAAATGAAAGCTTGAGTGTAGGAATCTGTGAAAGGAATGGAAAATGTTATGAGAGACACTTAGTAAAAGGCAAGGTGGAGGTGATGATGGGTTGGGAATATGTTCCCATTGATCCTAGCAACCCGTACCAGTCAGAATCTATCATTAGAGAGGATTTCTTGCCTCAAACTCCCATTTATCTTTCACATAAGGAGCCTGCAGGAGAATATTCGTGGTATATTGCAGTAGATGAAAGACTGCCAAAGTTGATTAGCTGGAGTCAGCCTTCTCCATACAGTTTTTGTTGGAGTTCTGAGATTCATTTTATCTCCTTTGGTGTTGTTATTTCTGTCTCTTCCAGTGACAGACAATACAAGGGAGGGTGTTTTCAGAGATGTAGGGTATGTATACTTTTTCTTTGCTGTCTGCTTTCTGAATAGTTCCTCCTTGCAGTCAATATTTCTTCACCCAGGTATGAGCTGGAAAAGCTCTCCATGAGTCATTGTTGTACTATGCTGATAAGATGCTATCAACAGCTGAAGCTGTAGCATATTGGTTTTTCTTCTCACATCCTACACCACAGGTAAAAGATACACGTCAGTTGAAAACATGTCCATTTGGTGGAAATGTTCTTATATAAATCTTTATTATCTGTTTGATTTTTTTGTTATCATTGCAGCCAATCCTTTTGCCAAAACCTCCTCAGACTACCTTTATAATACAGGAAATATAGACCAGCAGTTGCAATATTCTTCCCTCTAGTGCACCTGGCCGCTCTTCAAAATGCAGCAATGCCACTTGGAACTGACTTTTATGACAGGAGTTTTCCTCTGGACTGGATGAAGATGTGCTGGGAGACAGATTCAGATCCTTTACCTGCAGCTGTTTGCCACTGGTGCAATGTCCATGTGACACAAACCAGTCCATGTGCATAGTGCCAGGTTCTCTTATGCTCTAAAGTAACCTACTGGGAATGGTCAAATCTGCCCGGGAATCTTGTGAGATTCTGGGAGATATTGGTCAAAGCTGCCCTTGGAAGCCCTCTGACAGTGTACCAGGATGGACAGCATTTCAAAATCTGGGGACATTGCCTGGCATATTTCAGTTTAGTAGTAGAGATGCAGCTTCTGCAATAACCAGAGTTACATGTATTTTCATCTCACAAATGTCAGTACTCAAAAAGCTATCTGAATCAGCAAACTTGGAGTTATGTGCCAGTTATATATGCTGTCGGTAAAAACATGGGTTTATAGTCTCGGAAGTGGAGGATTAGAGGAAGAATTTATGATTCAAGAATTCAGAAACTAAATTGTTCTATTAGATATTGTTCATTTTTGACAAATATCTCTAGAAGCCAGAGTTCACATCGTTCCACGGCTGTCTCCATACAGACATTCCTCCCTTCAGACATTCTGGCTATTTGTAGGAAGTGAATCTATGACTTTGTGGCTATTGGTGGGACATGAATCCTTGACCTTCAACACCAAAAGAGTAAGAAGTGAGCCAAAAGAGTAAATCTTTCAGCTGTAAGAAATCCGTGGACTATTACAGACACTGGAGCTTGCCTTTAGATGAAGACATGATTATATGCTAAGCCAGTGTATTATTACACTTTCATTTTCTCTACTGAAAGGTCTATTACCCTCTCTGTAGCATGATCTAATATCTGTTGAAGTCAGTGTGAGTTTTTCATTGAGTTTAATCGGCTCTGATTCATGATCTAAATGTGTGAGCCTGTTCATACCAGCTAGAATTAAACAGGCTATAAGAAGTGTGAAGAGGTAATCTTTAAAATCTATGTATTTATCTCTAGATCTGCCTCTCTATATATGTCTGTTTTCCATATAAACACTTAGACATAACAGAATATCTATCTGAAGATGGTAACATAATGTGTGAAGGAACTCAGTCTAAATTTAATCAAGTCATTGTAAGGGCAACATAGGTAAAGCTGATAGAAAGAAAAAGGAGATGGAGGAGTGAAAGGAAAAGAAAAGATAGCAGTTTTCCTGAGTAACCTTCCCAAAGAAAGGTTTTTTATCATCAGCATATATTTGTTTTGTTTGAGATTAATTTCCTACTTTTTCTTACTCTGCCACTGCAATGAATATGTTTTGGGTTTTTTTTTCTCTGAGTATTTTTCACAGATATTTTTGTCCCTGTCGCTGAAGGCTGGTTCTCTGAAGGCAGGGTGGACCCAACCCAAATCCATCAGCAAAGAACCAGCTCTCTGAGGCTGTGCAAATAATATAGAAAATACTCCCATATTTTTAATCTTGAAGCATGTGAAATAGGCCCTAAAGTCTGAATTTTTAATGATTTGAATTTTTTTCCAGAGGAAAATGCTCTGATAAGGACAAGACTGGGGCTTTAGGGCAGTTTTATATTGCAGGAAAGGGCTCTCAGTCGTCTTCAAGTACTTGACCTGAATCTGTTAATTCTCCTTTTACTACTGTGTACATGAATGGCCACACTGGTCAAACCAAAAGGTTGTCTAACAATTCATCCTGTGGCTGATATTCAGTAGGTGCTGATATTCAGGAAACCTTTAGGGGACCAACATATGCTGTGCACAGAGCTGTCCTGCAGCGTGTAGCCCTCCTCTTAGTCAACAGTTCAGCACCTTTCTAAGTTTCATTAAGTACTATTATAACACCCAGTCTCAGTCCTCCCCTCTGGTGTTCTAGTAAATTTTCTAGCAGAGTAGGGGATTTTGTAATGTATTTATTTCTTGACAACTCCAGCTCATTTGCATATATTTTAATGGCAATTCATTCACGAGCAACTTAGTTAGACTCCAAAAGGACCTGTACGTGCTGCAGTTCTGCCCACACCTCACGTGTTCCCACTTTCACTAACTGGTACAACTGCACAATTACAAATCTTCATTGTGACATACAAAACTTGCACCAGTGGGAATTACCTCTGTTGGAAAGCAGGCAAGGATATTATCCTGCTAATTGTGGTTGATTGCTGTAAGGAGTCCATCCAAATGGAACTGCAGTTGCTCAGCTACAGCAGTAGATGGATCACTTTAAATCTATAGTATAGACAAGTGTAGGCTATAAATCAGTAAAAAATTCTCAGTAGACAAGCTATTTCAGCCACAATTATTTATTGTGGTGGAAATTAACACACATTTGATGTGTGCATGTAAAAGGTGACAGGATACAACAACAGGGAGAGCATTACATGGGGTGTGGCTGTGGGCTGCAGACTGCTGGGAGAAAATTCTGCTTTGCATCAAACTCTGGGAGAGACTAACACCACTCGAATCTTCCACAGTTTGTCACTGCCAATAGAGAAATCACCTGGCTAGTACTGTGCTTTCTAAGCAAAGGAAAACTATCATAAATCAGCCACTAGCTTTTAAAATAAAAAATATATGTTTTAGTAATAACACAGTGCTGACAACTTCAAGCTCTCTGAAGGGCTCGCAGACACTTTCATCCAAAACCCTCGCAGAGAGTAGAAATAACCTAAGGATTTGGGGCCAGACTTACTGAATTTCCCTATCTACCCCTTTATCTTCCAGTCAACTGGCATCAACATCGATTACTGTGCATACTGCAGGAAATGAGAATGCTTTTCATACTACATTATTGGTCTATAAATCATATTTTGATTCACTGAACCTAGAAACTGAAAATGGAGGCTGAGTCATGTGTTAGGTAGCAAGAAGGCAGGTGGAGAATAGGGAACACTGTGGCTGTGTCTCTACTTTCTCCTGCCAGGGGAGGGGAGTGGCCATGGCACAAATTCAGAAACCTTCCCTCTGAGGGTCCCTATGTTTGCAGAGGCCCTGCCAGAAAACACATTTGAGGATGTGGCCCCATCCCACAACTTCTCTCTTTGCCATCCTTCTTCTATCTCATGACTCTTCACCACTTGGTCCAAAGAGGCAGAGGAGCAGAAAGCAGTGAGAGGAGGCTGGAAAACACATTGTCTGGAGGTCCAGGACATGTTTGTGTGACAAAAACTATGTGCCTTTTGGGCACCCTGAGCTATAGGATGTGTCCCTGCTCAGGACTTGTGATCTTAGATGTTTTTTCCAACCTAAGTGATTCTACGATTCTCTGTAGCATGTTCTGCTTGCCCCACATACAGCCAGAATAACTTGGATTGTGACACAGGTAACACCAAACCTGTGGATGAACACTGCTCTTTTGAGAATAGCATAAAATTTCTACTGTGGAGAACCAACTTACTAATTAAACTTTCTCTTGTAACAACATGACATCCCTAGGGAGCTGGTTCAGACAGGAAATGAGGATAAAAAGGAAGGAGATATAATTTAGGGCAACAGTAATTTTTTTTGACATTCCCATTTTGATGCACTTAGCAGGGGTGGGCAGGTTGTCTGATCAAATTTATATTTGACCTCATGACCTCAGTGTGCCTTAATATCAGTGGAGACGAGTAGGCACTGCAAAGGCATGACTCACCTCATGAAAGCAGACATCTGAGTCAAGAGAAGCCCCCAGAAGTGCCTATTTCTTTCCATTGATTATACAGGTCAGATGTAAGTGCTCACATTACAGATGTATAAAGAAGGGGGTCATGAAGACACTGCAGAAGAGCACTTTCTACCTGTCCATCCACCAAATATAAAATAAGCCAATCAATTTCATGATTAAATCTTTTGGGCAGGAAATATCTTCCTGACATGCTGGTGCAGGTAAAAGTCTGGGAATAGCAGTAAAGGCTCTCAGAAATATCAGAAGAGAAATTATAATAATTTATGTGTCTTATTTCACAGGGTGGAAACTCAAGAGCTGCACCAAGATCTGTCACAGGATCTATGAAATATGACTGACATTAAAAGAAAGATAAAAAAAGAGGGTAATTTGGTAACCTCATAACTATTCTGGGTTAAATTAGTTTTTATCATTTGAGAGGATTAGTTTTCCACATAAACTTTTATTGGCTACACCATCTTTATTACTTGAATCAAATAGGGTCTAGTTTTCTGGAGCTTATTTTTGTCTTGCAAAGATACTTAATTTTATTAGATTGTTTGATCTTGTCTAAGTGCAGCTGTTAATCAGTCCCTTTCTACATCCTCCTTTCTTCCTCTGCTTTTTCTGGTAAATGATTTCTGCCATTAAGAGCAAAATCTGCTCGTCTTAGTAAAATTCATCTTGCCCAGTACTATAATAGGAAAATTTAACATGATTTCCAGAAACCCAGATGCTTTTGAAAGGGCATCTATCAGGTAGATCAAGGAAGATCTTGGTTGTTTTGGGCAGCCTTGTTTTGCTTGCCTCTGTGTGTTGTTTAATATTCACTGGTCATTAGCCCCACACATAATTTGCACTGGATTTCCGAGGATTTAGATCTTCTTGCTTTGATTACATATATAAAAATATCAGACTATCTCAATTTTTTTTTGTACATTGCACTTAAATATATATAAATGTTGTCAACAGGGGCAGTTGTGAGATATTTTCTATTTTGTGTTTCTTCTCATATACAGATTTTTTCTGAGTTAACTTAGTCTCAATCTTCTTGAATCTCAAAGATTTTCTAAATGCTTTTTTTCTGTCTTTCTAATGCAAAAATAAAAATAGCCTGCTAAAAAAAGGAACAGGTATCTGTTCTCTATAAATAGGAAGTTGTTTTGTTGTTTTCCAGATTGCTAGCTATCCAGTGCTACACCATATAGAAATATATTGTCAATTTATGCAGAAAATCAAGGAACACAAATTAACAAGGGGGATGAAAATAAAACTGATGGTGGACTGATCTGTTCTTTCAGCATCTACAGTCCGATCTTACAAAAGTCCTAATTTATTTTTACACGACCTAGGGTGTAAAAAGCTAAAAATGGAGTTAAATTAGCCATTGTATTTCTCTATAACACACTGTGTGCGTGTATAATTCTAAGAAAACACCAATGTTCAGCATATACACAAAGATTGAAAGGCACAGTTGAGAGTCTGCTGTCCCAAACTGGATTAGATTCAAAGAAGATAATGAGGTGATAGGAAAGATACTCTAAAGTTGTTTATTTTATATTTATTGTGGACCTCTAAGGACCCCCAAAGGGCATTATTAGGGGATAGGCAGTCAGACCACATCATCATCTGGTTATAATTTTGTTCTTTGCATCAGTGAACCCAATAAGTGATTGCAAATATGTAAGGGGTTCAAGAGCTGCTGTAATTTGTGGGGGGTTTCTGTAGTGTTTGTTTTGGATTTTGTTTTCTTTTCTGTTCACTTTTGTTTTGTTGTGTTTGTCTCATATGATGCAGTTTCAGCAGACAGGATGTAAATAGCCAGACTTTCTAGTTTGCCCCTCAGATAAATCAGAGTTTTTCTCTACCGCCTCTGTGTTGGCCTGAGGAGGGTACTGAAATCCTCTTTGTATATCTGGCCATTTCCACACATTGTTTGTGGAGAGTTGTGTTAAGCCAAGTAACATTCACTGGGTTCACCAGCAACACCCATCCTCCTAATCTGGTCCATTCACAGCTGTGCAGCTTGGGCCCACTGTGTGTCTGAGACAGCAATTTTCCCCTGATTTTAGTTGTTTGCAGCATGTTGACTTCTAGGATGGAAGAAGTGATGCTCAGCTGCAGTGACCCAGCAGTGCATGCTCCTCTCTCAGCACTCTGGTGAGTAAATCAAGAGTATCTCTTCCTTCCAGACTGTTCATCAGCCCATGGGCGCTTGCAGCCCGTGTCATGTGTTTTGTGCACATAATATACTCTTTACAGCTAAGAATTGGGCCTGAAAGGAGAAATTGCTGCAGCAGCTCAGTGACATTTCTTCTGTAGCTATATTTTTCTTGTCCATACCAGTTCATTCCCCTCCAGAAGTTTAACAGGCTGAGCAGGACTTTGAGGTAGAAAATCTCAGTTGTGCAAAACGCAGTTTAACAAATTCCCTACAGTACAGAAACAATATTAACAGTAGATGATAATTAGAGTTATTGGAGCCTGATTGCTAATTGGGCTGTTACAAATGAAACACATGGATCATTAAAATGACATCAAACATGGTGGCTTGCAGTAGGGACAGCAGGCTTTGGCAGAGACAAATTTTTCATTAAGGCCATATGATGACTATAAGCAGCGGTTATTAACACCAAATTTCACTGTAATGGGATGCTCTTTCAGGCCTGGCTAATTTCCCTTCTTATCTTCTTGTGCTTTTTAATGGGCTTTTCCTTTCCTGTGTGCTGTCTTTGGCTTTGTCACTGTCAGCTGTGCTCACTGGCCCTGACAGTCTCCTGGCAGGTCTTCTGTTTGCCTGTTTGTTTGTGCAGCCATTTCTTAACTTAGTCACTGGTGTACACCAGACACATCAGTCCTTTGTAGCTTGGTGGGAGCACTCAGTGCTCATGAGAGTCCCCTATTTATCTTTATTATCCTGGTTGTTTCTCTTTTCTATTCCACTATGGTTACCAGCACAGCCAAAGTGCCAGACTTAGAAATACCTGTTGCTCTTCCCTCAGCTGAGTGACCAGAAGCAATCCCACCAAAAGGAAAGAACATAATATCAACATAAGCAAAATCAGGAGCAAGGCCTCGGTAAAGAGATCCTCCACATATGCTGAGGTGATATCGTAGTGCTCTAAGAGAAAGGTGGTTCTCGGGAAACATTTCAGCTAGGATATCTTAGGTGTTTTAGAATAATTTCAGGATAGACCTTTATTTTTCTAGTATTCAATTTCCAGGGGAGTTCTGCACTCAGCAGCTTTTGGCATTAGTCCTCTAATGCACAACAGGCAGCCTGCTCATTAGCCCTGCATTTAAGTGTTTTTTAGTCACACTCTCAAGCTTTCCATCCCTTCAGTTGCACAGATACTTTTATTGAATTTCACTTCCTTTTTCAGGCCTTTCCAGAATTTTTTAGCCCTTGCTTGGAGAGAGGAAGCTTCAAAAAATTTCTAATGACATGGGGTTGGTGAAGAAAAGGGTTAAGAGGGGCCAGATGGTCCATTCCAGCTTTGTCTCAAATAAGTGCAGGAGTACCTGGAGGTGCCTACAAGAAAGCTGGCGAGTGACTTTTTGCAAGGGCAGGTAGAGATAGAGCAACGGGGAATGGCTTTAAACAGAGAGTAGGTTTAGATTGGATATTAGGAAGAAATTCTTTACTGTGAGGCATTGGAACAGGTTGCCCAGAGAAGTGTCAGATATCCCGTGTCTGGAAGTGTCCAAGGCCAGGCTGGATGGGGCTCTGAGCAACCTGCTCTAGTGGAAGGTGTCCCTGCATAGACAGGGGGGTTGAAACTAGATGACCTTTAAGGTGTCTTCCAACCCAGGTCATTTTAGGATTCTATTCCATGACTTCTGGGGCTCATGGCAATGTGCTTTCAGTTCATTGGTTCAGCCTTGATCAGCATCTTACACTGCATTTTCACATCCAGTGGGATCTGGCTGGGTGCAGCCATGCCTGGATGTGACCACCTGCAGACCCAACGCAGGTAGCTTTATGAATCGACCGAATGTGTTCATGCTTGTGCAATCCATATGAAGCAAAATAAGCAGGCACTACTCTGGGGAATGGGGCTGCCAGTTTGGCATGCATCTCTGCTTGAAAAACTAGACTGAATAAATTCATGCAGATACCCTGACAAACAGCTGCTGCAGCTGTGTGATTCTGCGGAGTCTGAGGGTCATTGGTGTCCCTTAGAGACAAGCCTACAGCAGACACAAGGTGTGATAACAGCATCCATCCCCACACAGGCCTTGATTCTGCTTCTGATCTTGTCAGCAGAAGTGTTTTCCCATGAGGAAAACCTCTGACATAAGGATTCCCCAGGCTGGGCAAGGTCACCTGCAGACAGGTATTTGTACCATGGTGACCTGTGCTCTGTGGGGATAGAAATCACTTTGATAACAGACTTGCTTTCAATAAAGACAAAGTGACACTTCTCTCTTGTTGGTAAGATTAATACATCATATGTATTCTAAACACTGTCTCCTGAGCTGTCTGGCTTGAATTTTGGGTAATGCGAATGGTTTTTTTTCGTCTTCCTGCTTACAGCACCCTTAAGTTGAAGAAATAGCTTTTCACAGGAGAGACCACTTTTTGCAATGCTTTAATCTTTGTAAATGTGGAAATCTGATCCTTATAATCACTTCCAATTATTTCTTATAGCAGACCTTTCTAACCCTAAGAGGTTATTGATGTAATTGTGTATCCTTCTTGTTAGGCAAATGATATCCTGTAAAGTGTCTTGAGCAAAATTAATGGCTCCATCTTTTATTGATCTGTTTGGCTCATGCAATTGATTTACCTTTCAGTACTGATTGGCTGATGATACAGTAGGAGGTGATAAATAAATCCTTTTCTCGTGCAAAGCATCACGAAAGAAATTGCCCACTGAAATCTTTCTGTTTTCAGTAGGTGTTTAACTGATGCAGAAAGAAGACTTGTCACAATGAATAAAAACTAAGAGTTGTGGGTTTTTATAATGGGAGAAAATAATTCCTGACAGTTGAATCTGCTTTTTCTTGTCACAGGCAGGTTATTCCCTATGGAAAATACCCTTCTCCCTACAATATTCTTCCCTTGTAATTTTAACTGATCATCAAGTTCACTAAACCAGTCAGAGAGGATAAAAGATGGGCAGTGGATGTGTAATGATACAGGATGTGAAGCTTCTTTCTGTGATGTTACCAGCAATACCTTGGTGTCATCCAGTCAGGAGTCCAGTATGGGATATTTTAAAATCAGTCCTTACCCCCACTGAAAGGGATGTACCAGCCTGGAGATTCAAAGGCAAAGCTTCTTTAAGACATTGGAGACTTGCTCTTTCCTTTTCCTCTCTAATCATCTCAGGACTATCTTTTAAATGCTGAAGATACAGATGCATACAGTACAAAGTTTTTCCAAAAGTGTCAAAGCCTTAAAAACACAAAAGCAAAGATGGGGTATTATTGTAAAAGATGAGTTCGGCTGTGAAATGTGCTTGGATCCACTGGCCTGTGCCAGTCCTGCTTTGGGGGACAGAAAGGGTCTGGAGACCATTTCCTTGTGAGCATTTTAACTCTCTGGTCCCAAGTAGCAGGCTTGGATAAGATGTTGACAATTTTTTACCACCTCCAAACATGAACAAGAGGTGTTTGTGCTCAGTACTCAAGCTCTTGGCAGTTTTTCCACCTGTACAGCATCACAGGGAGTCAGAATTCCAGAGCTAAAGTATTAGTTATCACTGACATGTGGTTTTAAAGGGTGTTATTTGAAATCAAGCGTTATGCTGTCCATAGAAACATACCCGGAGAATGAGGATCCAAAACCACCTTCCTCATGCTGAAGTTAACAGTATGAAACCTTTTTTTCAGGAGCAGGACATGAGAAATCTGCTTCCACAAGAGTTGCTGAAGGTCAGAAATGATGAGATAATCAGAACTGGGCCCTTTGATTTTTTCTTCTGTTCTATTCTAACCTTCTAACCTGCTGCTTCTTTCCATCAGAAAATGCAGAGCAATATTAATTTCTCTCACACAAACCACATGCTCTTATTAAATAGACTCCTGCACCTGGCTCGTGGCTCCTTGAGAGCTCCTTTGCATATCCCACTCTCTAATTGCCAGCCACAGTGACCTTCAAGTGCTTTGTGCAAAATGCTGGAGAATGACCAAGAGCAACGTTTTAATAACTTCACAAGCATGTTAAAATGTGTGTGTGGGGGGAAAAGTCTACTTTATTGTTTGTAACAGCTGGTACTCATTTCAATAGGATTTACCGAAAAACTTTTTTGCTTCTGGGTTTAAGATGACTCATAATTGATCCCAAGAGGACAGCTCAACTAATCTCTGAACAAAACATAATTGTGATAAGTATTTTGGAAAATTTAATTATTCTGCCCTTGGGAACTTACAGCCTTTAGAAGAGATCTGCTTCTTACCACATTTATTTGGACTAGTGATTTGTAAAGGGACAAATAGCATTTAACTCCCGTCATAAAACAACCTTCATTTTGGCCTCATTAAAAAATTAATCAAGGCACATATACTTTACTCCGAACGGCATTGGTGTGTGGGCCAAGACCCAGGTCCTCAAAGGCATATAACTGTCCAGATAGGAATTAGCCATCTAATACTCAGTGATTTTGATGGAATTATTTACTTAACAGCCGTTGTGGGTCTGAGACTAAATCCTAGTGGGGAACTGGGTACCAGCTGGCATATGTGATGCTGCATAAATGCTGATGTTGCACAGCAGTGACTGAGATACTGAGAGAGCAGCTCTGACACCGTTGGCTGATAAATGTGGG
Source organism: Struthidea cinerea (assembly GCA_013397865.1). NCBI lineage: Eukaryota > Metazoa > Chordata > Aves > Passeriformes > Corcoracidae > Struthidea > Struthidea cinerea. The sequence continues at coordinate 156,867 of VZTI01000186.1, read as the reverse complement.
AGATAATGGTTTGGGCAGCAGAGGCAGAAAGCAGAGCAATGTCAATGCCATCAGGCAGAGAAAGGAAACAGTTTCGCACAAGGGCAGCAATGACCCCACTCTTTCAAGCACTAGAAGAAATTTTCCATGATTCACTATTTCTCTATTGCTCAAATGTATTGACAAACATCCTCTGAATGGCATCATATTTTGTGGGTTCAGACATTCTCTTGAGCACCTGGCACATATTGAGGCAAAGATCAGAGGTAAGGGGTTACACATTAAATTAATAGCAAATTTTTCACAGCCAGGTAACATTTGGATTTTGGTTTCCACAACTCCTGTTGGAGATGTGATCTCACCAATAAAAATTTCATTTTTCCAGCAAATGGTGACTAGAACAATATAGTCCTGATTTTTTTTAAGAGGGACCTCTCAGAGTTAAATATGGCTTCTGCTCCTAGACTCCAGGAAAGACAGTATAGAAATGTTTTAAGTGAAAAAAAACATTACTTGAAACAAGAAAAACCTTTAAAATGAAAAAAACCAAAAACAACAAACAACCAAATCCCATAACTAACCAATCCGCAAATCAAAACAGAACAACATCAAGGGGAAAATAAAGATATTTTCTTCTGACTTCAGATGAGAATCCATTCTTTCTGTCTGTGATAAAACAGTCAAAATAATTGAAAGAATTTATCTTAGTGTCCCACAAAAATAATGCCTCCTTTATTTAAACAGTGTAAATATATTTTTGCTGGCAAGAAAAAATATGTTACAAGTCTAGACTATTTTCTCAATTCCCCAAGATAGCCTTAACAGGACCCTGAAGCTAAACAAGTGCTCACACTTATCAAATCCATTTTCACTACATACCTGGCACAATAATGCTTGAGAGTGGAAACAGGTTGGTGGCTATCAGTTTATGCAGTCTACTGAGACGTGTGGATTTAAATGTTGTATCACTAATTTCCACCATGCAAAACTTCAGGGGCTTACATCAAGTGATAGCATTAACACCAGAAAATGATGGAGTTGATATGGGATCCATTTGCATCACTGGTGCTGGAGGGATGGTGTGTGTGGGGCATCAGCTCCCACCTGCACACTAATATCAGATCCAGTCAGGGGCTGCAGATGTGGGAAGGGACAATTTGGAGCCTGAAGTGGGAATCTGCCCTCTCTCACAGACACAGACTGCACTGGTGCTCCTAGGACAGACTTTGTCATCATCTGGAGGGTGGAGATGGAAACACCCTTCAGAAAAACAGGCAGCCCTTCTGAATCCATAAAACGTGGAGCCAACCCTCACGGATTCACTCAGCCCCAGGCTTGGAAAAAGCAACAACTGTCTGCATGGGAAAGGCCCTGCAGTATCTGCCAGCTGTGGTGCTATTTGGGGAGCAGGTGTCCCAAGGGGTTTGCTCTGTGAATGCCACTACTCAGAGCATTTTAGAGATGGTTCACTAGTAAGGTGTGTATGTATAATCTGTATGTGTGACTTTTATTTTGTTTTGGTATGGCTATGCTTTACTGGCAAGGGCTAGACCTTCAAGAGGCTCAAGTAAGTTCTGATTGCTGTGTTATGGACAATATTCACATTATCAGCATTCTGGAGCTGGAGAAAGTGTCCTGCAAAATAGAAATTCATGGGTTGGTATTCACAGACCTCTCAGTCAATTTATTTGTCTTGCAAGTAAAAGATTCATCTATTAATTTCTGCCAAATATCAAGTTCAAATTCAGACACAGATCTAGAAGTCAGGCTGGAGACCCCTTCCTCTTCATCATCACCAGAAATAGGAGGTTTTGGTCAAGATGGCCCTGTGTAAATCCATCAGCCTTTAGCTGGACTGTAGGATTTCTGCAGCTGGGCTCAGTGCATTGTTTGCAGACTATAGAGTTACACAATAGAAAATGTACATTCATGTCTGCGACTTCTACTTTTGATCTGCAAGATGATCTTTATTGATGAGCCATCTTTTTTCCTGATGTTTATTTCCTTCTTCATTGTTTATGAGCATTTCAAATAGCTTTCTTTCTTCCTCCATCTTTTCTGGGGCTTTTTATTGACACTAATGCATGGCAGTTGTTTAAATAAATAATTAAGTGGATTCAGATTAAATATTGATTAATTGTTAAGGAGTCTGGGTTCAAAGTGGGTGGCTGTACAAAGGGCTGGCACATGTGAGAAGGGAAATACCAGGAAGGAAAAGACCATATTTATAGCGTGGTTTTGTCATAAATTACTAAAAAGCTTTAAAAAAATAATACTGTTAGTTTTTCAGCTCCAGATCTGATGCTGCTGTAAGAAGAGAATATAATTTTCCACATTACACTGCTATAAAGGAAGAATGTGTCACATGCCCATGCCTACTGGCAGAGAGGCAAAGAGAATCCTGCCACCACATCCAGACGTTCTTGTCACACCATTGTGGTGCCCGATTGTACTTGATTGTACAATGCTGGTTGGTGTTTGAAATCCAGATCCATTTCCCAAACTGTACATTCCTCACCAGCCAGATTACATTTCCCCCAAATGACCAAACCATGAACGATTCCTAATATCCATCCATAGCAAAGGCTGGAGTCTTTGAATTCATGGTGCAGTTATGTGGTCCTAGTGGCAAATCCTCAGCTGAAACAAACTGTTCTGCTGAAATCAGGAAGGTCCCAGTGGTTTGGAACAAAACTGGAATAAATTTTCTTAGCAGAAGCAGTTAATGGAAGACTGAAATATCCTGTGGGATGCTGCAGCCCAATGGATCACTGATTTTAGGAAGCAGAAACTCTCAGTTGCAGATCTCCGCTGCTACCTCCTGCATCTCCATTTCTTGTATCAGCAGGTGGCAACTGTGTGACAAGGGCAACCACTTCTGAAATCAGCAGAGTTGGCTTAGATTTACTGAGGCAAAAGTGGGATCAGAATTTGGTTTCCTCTTTTTATACCTTAGACACGTTTGTTAGATCTCTGCCTAGATGGAGAGGGGCCAGGATGAGTTGGGTTTAAGAAAGAGATAAAACCAATTCTATCAGTAAGCAGAAAGAAAAAGCGACTCTTCCACTTGCTGATCCATACAAAAAAAGCCCATTTTTCTTTCACAGAAAAACCCAAGGAAGTGATTTTTCATTCTGAATGAAACTGCAGAAATGACATGAAAAGTACTTTTTCCAAGGATTTTTCTCCAAGGCAGATGCACCTCGCATCCCAATGACCACAGAGGGCTGGTGTGCTGTGCAGTCCCCGTGCTCCGGAGGAGGGTGGGGTGTATCAGTCCTGAATTACAAGTGAACAAGCCATGTCCTCCTGCTACCTGCAGATCAGGGTGATCTGTCTGCCCATCGGTCTCAGCAATGGTGCTGCTGCCCATCATCAGGATACGTCAGCACTTGCCATGCAAAATTCACTGGCAATAGCAGTTTTTGACTGTTCCATTATCATTAATTTCACTCTCAGGCTGCAAAACCCATGTGGCTGAGAGACTCAGAGAGAGAATTAAAGGAGCCCCTTCTGTGTGAAATAAGCAGTAAACCTCTGAAGTAGTTGTCTGTTTTGGTGTATCTGGTGCGCAAGCCTGGACATTCTGCTTCTGGTCGCATCAATTTATTACATCAAGAGCTGTGGTATCACTATCAGAAGATCCAGATATTTCCTGTGCCTGCATGTGGAAGGTCAAAGCAAGGAGGGGATTCTGGCTTTGACTATTTTTTGTTACATGTGTTTGTTGGAAGTGGTGATCTGAGGCAAGCATGAATTTTAAGAGGAAAAGTAATGTTGCAGAGACCGATGCTCTAGAGATTTCTGCCTCTCAGCACTGAGTAATACATTTCCACAAGCCAGAGCACTGGCTTCTAAGAGAGGGGAACAAACAGGACTATAAGGATTCATTTTTCTCCCAGAGAGCAGTGTTTGCTGCTTTGTAGGCAGGTTTGTAACCCTGCACAACAGTCTTTATTCCTCACTTGGCTAGTCCATGACTGGTATCAATGCCTTCCTTGCTGTAGCTTTGTGCTTTGTACCATGAGAGATTGGCACTGCTGGGGTGAGAAACAGGCAGCGGGCTGGAGAGACACAGCTCTGAGGATGACCACAAGATATTTGGTCTTTTCAGCAACCAGACAAAAGCCCTCTGTTTGTGCTTTCAGATCGTGACCCCATGTCTTGTGATTTGATAAATCAATATCTCCAGAAACAATCTGGCCAGGCCTGGATTTCAAACATCCCCAAACAGTAAACTACTTCAGAGCTGTGCTGCATAACAGGGGTGAGTGGAGAGGTCATTTGTCTGTATCTCTATGATCAAGAAGTTGTGCCCTGTAGCCCTGCTGAAGGTCTTAGCACAAATAAACTCTCTAATACCCAGCTGAGAGCTAAAAAGCTGCAGTGAAACTTGCCTGGTTTTAAATGAAGCAGAATCGGGCTAGCATTAAGTGCTTCCTAAAACTTTAGCTTCCCTTGAGCTTTTTTGACAATTCAGATTCATTCTTTGATGTGCTACCAGCAGAAATACTTATATCCAGTATTAATTTGAAGAAAAAGCAATTTTGTTCTTGTGAAGGAAGCACCAACTTGAAGGCTTGGACCTTTGCAGCAGCCAGTGCAAGATGTCACAAGAGTGTTAACAACATAAGAGTGACCATACCAATTGGGACAAGAAGTCTATTGAACCCAGCAGTACATCCTGCTGCTGCTTATCAAGCCTCAGTTCTCAAGTCCTGCAAATCCCTGAGGTGGAGGGACTGGCTCTGAAAAACCTGAGGCCTGTATTGAGAGCACTGAGTTTGGAGGGGCTCAGCCAGGTGTGTAGTGTCTTCCAGCTCTTCCCTGCCACATGGACAGCAGCCACCTACAGCCACTGATAACTCAACTAATGCTTAACTGTAAGGGGAATAAAATCTGAAACAAATAACACAATCTAGAATTAGTTTGTTTTTCTTGTACCTTTTACTAACTTGACTGGTGAAACTACCAGGCTTTCAGGTTGTTGCTATCCCAGGTCCCCCTGTGGTCCTTTCATTTTCCACCTGCTACATCCTTCTGATCCCAAGAGAGCTTTAAGGGAAAGGTAAAATGTTGCCATTGGTATTTTGGCTATTTCATCACTGGGCTCCCTTAGGAGGAGTGGATGCCCTGGTCAGAGGCTGGCGTTCACTTTTCCGATTTGTCCCAGCACCTCTTCTGTGATTATTCAGTCTCAGACAGACCTACAGGCTATGCAAGACTCTTTTCAGTTTCTTCCACAGCAAACACCTGTACAAAGAGTTTATTAGCTGCCTGGAAGTGCCCTTGTCTTCCCTGAGTGATCCTTGTCCACTGGGACCATCAGTTGGCGCTGCAGGCTCTCTAGGCAGGCATTTTTCTCCTGGTGTATTGGAAGAAGAAATTACTATTTGTTTTAATCTTTTAGTCAATTGCTTCTCAAATTGTTTTTTTCATGAGCCTGATTTTATTTTGTGTTTACTAAAAAGAATTTATGATACTTCACTGGTATTTTTATTACTATTATTTGGTTTGGGTACAGTTTCAGTCTGTAGAATGATGGCTTCTTAATTCTAATAACCTCTTTTTCTTTGCTGTGTCATCATGCTGCTTTCCTTTTATCCTTTCTCAAGATTTCCGTAATGGGTGATATTCACTGTGCTTCCAGTTTCACATCCTTCAGTAGTCTTCATACTGCCCAAGAGGTTTTAATTCCCTCAGCTGGTTGTTTTAACTTTTTAACAAGCTTCCTCATTTTAATCAAAGTTGTCTATTGGAGTTTAGCTCTGCTGCACTGGACTTTTGTTGCAGTAGGGATTTTGAATCTCAGTTCTTTTCATCTCTGTTAAAAGTGGGGCTTCCTCTGTGCAGGTCTGAATCAGACCCAGTGCACTGCTCGGTGTAAAGGCAAGGGTTGCTTTTCATCTCACCATCTGCTCCAATGAACTATTGCAGATAACTGAAACCCTGAATATATTAAAAAGATAATTCCTATTTCACTGAGGTCATTGCAATAACCATTTTAGAGGATCCACCCGGGGAATTTGATGGCATACGAGGCTGAAACCTATGCTCCTGAAATTATCCATTCACAGCCAACCTTCACCAACAGCATGGAGAACAAATCAAAGAATGGGAGCTGCCCTCCAAATTTGGATCATAATTTCCCCTTGCATACATTTCAGTTCATCAACAGCCAGTGCTTGGTCTTTTCTGGGAGTGGGAATGCTGCTCCCTAATTCCCTAATTCACCACTGTTGGGCGATTTGCCCATCCCTTCCAGATATCCTGGACCTGCAGGTGGCTGCAAGGCAGGAGAGGAGGGGCTCTTAACAGAGGCACTGAAGGAGAATCCCCTCCAGCTGCAAGCCAAGCCCAGTCTTTGGGGGTGTGTTTGTACCATATGGCACCAAACAGCTCTGAAAAGCAAACCTGACAGAGTAGGCTCTGCACACACAACCTAGTGCTGCTTCTTGCTGTTATTTCACACTTAGGTACAGCTCTGGGAGGTCTTCAGCATATGCCAGCATAACCCAAACATGTACTCTACTTTGTCTTTTTCTGGTTTTCTTTTTTTTTTTTTTTGGCTGGGCTTGGTAGTATTAGGAAGAAGCTTTAGGGTGAAGAACTAACTGACATCAAATATACCTCATTCTGCCCTGAGATAATGTGATATTCTAAGAAGTCTATTCCCTATTTTGTATGCATTGTATTCTCTATTGTGTGTGCATTTATGTCTGTAATGAATTTTCAGGTGTTTTTAGGAGGATTACTGAACAAGGCCAGAGTAGTTTTCACAGAACAGAAAACCATGTTTCTAAATCATGAATGCTGAGATTCATCATCACAGATGGTGGCTTTTTCTCCATGCTATTAAACCCTGCTACAAAACTGGATCCAGATACAGCTGAGGTGGAAGTAGACTAATGCCTGCTCAACCTCTGGCTTTTTTGTTCTTCTGTCGCCGCGGACCCTCGGACAGCGGCCGCTAAAGCGGCGTCCGGTCCGATCCCGGCCGGGCTCGGCGACAGTGTCTGCGGACACTGCCCTGTGACGTCTGCCTCTCGGCAGCGCGCGGTCAGCCGCCTCCGCGCAGGTTGTCGCAGGCAGCGGGGTGAGACCGGCTAATCGGTCTCCCGAGACCCGTCGTCCGGGATGCTCAGGCTGCAGGTGGTGTGCGGTGGTAAGGCAAGGCGACCCCGGAGGCGAAGAGAGGAAGAGAAGGAGAGCTCTCTCTCTTACCAACGACAGCGTTTATTGCAGCGTGGCAAGAGTGGGGGGAGAACTCCTAAGATTTTAGGGGTGTCCGAGGTTTTTAAGGGAAGAAATTGAGGGAGGGGTTTACAACTTGGACCAATAGGGTAGAGGTACAGGGGAGGAACAAGGGTACAAAGTCCAATGGGGTAAAACCAGGGGTGTTAACTTGGGAGGAGTCAGGGAGGAGCCAACATGACAGACAATTAACTGGGGAACATTCTGGAAAGGGAGAACTGGGCGTGTGTACAGGGGTGGAGACTGAGGCTGTGACTGGCAGCAGGAGAGGGAGGAGGCCGGGCGGAGACTCTAAACCATAGAGTCTACAGAGGAGGATGCTCGACTGGATGCAGGTAGGGAACCCTCACCCACATTCTTCCACTGTGAATAACCTTAGATGAGATGAAAACTTATCAGGGACTAAAGACATGGTGATGCCATGCTGGCAAAATCCAGAGCAAGAGGAAAGTATACAGGTGAAAGATGATAACTGAGGGCCCACATTAGTCTTCTCCTGAAAATTATTTCTTTTTGTTGGAAAAAAAAGGAAAAAAAATCCACACTCCAAGAGCAACACTAACAATGATGCATCACAAGTGTTTACATTTCCTGCTTCCTAAGATTAAGTAAAGACAGTTCCTATCAATGAGTTGCACTCCTGGTGGTTTTGGATACAGTTTGGCAATGGTGTCACACTATTGGCAAGAACTCAAATGAACAGAAACCCATGAAGATATCTAATGACAACTAAAATTTCTGAATGTGTTTGTCTAGTACCTTGTGCATTCTTAATTATTTATCCTGCTGTCCATCTCTCAGCACTGACAGCCCTCGTTGTAGGCTTGGCCTCTCAATGGAGCATAAAGGAGTGCAGAGATCTCTGAAACACAAGTAAAACACAGATTGGAATTCCCACTGTGTTTCCCTGGGCAGCCATATGACAAATATTTAATTGTCTGTAGATCAGTAAAGCACATATCCCACCTGCCAACATCTTTATTTGGAAAGAAATCCTTGAGAAGTTTGGCCACTGCAATGCAGCTCTTGCTAAGAGCAGGTAGGACTGGGACAACATGTTATGGCAGTCTTATTTGCAGGCTCTTGTAATTTCATTAGGATTTGTTTGTTTCTCCTAGACAATTTTATAGGCCTTTTTTTTTTTTGAGTTGCTGTATATTGTTGGAGAAGATGACACTGCTCCACCAGGCCTTACAGCAAGTGCTCTTATGAACTCTGGATGCCATGGACACTACTGGGAGCTTTTCCCTTGGGTGAATTGGTGTAATTTACCCAATTTATGGTGAATTACAAAGCTGAAATGTGAAAAAACAAGTTTGCTCCCTTTATTGCTTCCTTGTGGTGCATAAGGGCAGTTTCATCGTCTGTTCTGCCACTGGCCTTTCAACACAAATATCAAGCTCTGAATACCTGGATTTGGTCAGGAGCTCTGGGGAGAACAGGTTCAACAGAACAGAAATATCACAACAGACAAAGCAGAACCTGTGTTTTATTCCTTATTCAGCACCTGAACTGCTGTGTGACTCCAAACTCTACTTTACTTTTTCTGTGTTGGGGTCTACCTCTTTGCCAAGATTGTTTCACCCAACTATAGGTGTCACCCTTCTAGTTAAAGGGAAAGAAATATGTGTGTTTAGGGAGTGGCTCATCTGACCCATCTCAGATGTCATCTTTAGCTTGAGAAGGATCACACCATTGATCAAGACATGCTTCACCCTGTCATACATAAGAGGCATAATAGGTCACATGAATCACGTAAACTTGGAAGAAAAATCACTGACAGGAGAACTTGGTGCCTCCTTATCCTTATTTGCACATAAACACTTCAACGACACAGCAGAGAGAGTCACCAAGGCCACAGGAGCCTTCATCTGTTTCCTGTGATCACATACTGAGCAGCACTATCTGATTCCGAGGGCACAGTTCTGCTTTATTTATGAGTCTAGTTATTTTAAGGCAGAAAAACATCAGATCTTCTAAAGAAATCCTCCAGCTTTTCATACAGAGTAAGATGCTGCTTGTAGGCAAAGAAAAAACAGCTTTGGAGATGGGGTATGGCAGTACCTTCTGACTATATTTAAGAATAAGAAAAGCAGTTCTGGGTTCTTGTGTGGATGGAACTGGCTGACAGCCCAAGTCATGGTGAGCTTAAGTCCTTACTTGAGTAGAGATAGTGAAAACATTCTAGAAATAAATGATGGCTCTCACATAACACTTGTGTTTCAGTGTATTTTGATTTCCACCAAATAGGCCCAAGGCTAAAAATAAGCAAACTTACTTATTCTTGGGAGATAACAGGAAAAAAACCAACCTTGTTGTGATTAAAGGGCTTGAAGGGACATGGTGACAGGCATGTGGAGAGATTGACCTAACACTTGATCAAACACTTCTAATATGTTAGAAAACCTATTCCTTCTGAACACTGGTGCTGATACGCCCTTGGGACACATAGCAGGGACCAGACTTGAATACAAATGTGTGCTGCAAAGCTTGTTCACTGAACAGGGGAAACCTGTGCATCGTGAGTGCCTCCCATGCAGATCATAGCAGCTGCTGGGGGCAATCCTCTGTAGATAACATTAATATATCCCCATACCACACTGTTATACAGACCTATATCTCCACCAGTATTTTATATTCCTACACTGACGCAGAGAAGGGGAAGAAGTGTTGGAGAGTTGGGTGTCATCTTTGTCAGATATCAAGTGTTTGACCAGCTTCCAGTGGCTTGTTATGCACCCAGTGGGTATCTTTTAAGGATAATTTATTCCACCCGCAGATACATCCTGTCTGAATATGAAGAAAGCCTTGAACATTGTTTAAATTATACAGGTAGAGGGGATCAGTCTGAGCACTTGAACTCTTCCTCCCAGAGAGAGGAACCATTTTATCTTACTTTGTTTCCTTTTTCAGTCAATTAACAGAAAGGAGCAATTTAGAGGATGATGTATGTGATTGCTTAGCCATCATCTTTAGGGTGAGATAAATCATAATACAGATTCTCTTGACTGGGCATGAAGACAAAGGTTGAGTCATGTTTAAGTGAATGTGAGCCAGACCTTACTGAATCATTTCTGCCCCAACTCTTCTTCCTGCTCTGGATGCATTTCTTCTTGCCATCTCAAGGGCAATAGTTAATGCAGTACAGAGCAGTGTCAGACTAGCAAAACAAGCAGCAAACCCAGCAGTACTGATGCATCACCTTCTAATAAAAAACTGGCAGGCAAATCTGAGGAACAGGGCTGTGTGAAAGATACCCATCATACTGCATTTTGGAGGCAGCACTGGAGCATAGCTGCCTTGGAAAAATAAAATATATGTACTTCAGATTTTAGATTTGGGTTGAAAAGTCAACATATGTATCTGCCTGGAACTAGTGGCTTCAGTTTGCTGTGTTCACCTCTGGAAAATTGTTGCTCATCCAACTGTGAATATGACAGAGAGCCAGACTCCCCTGAGGAAAGCTCAGGAACAGGCAGTTTCAGTGGATAAAGTATATCACTGGCACACACACACTGAGCAAAGGTGTGCTGGGGAGACCCACTCCTGAGTGATGGCAAGTAAATCAGAAATAATATCTTAGGCCAAGAGACTGCAGCTCTGGAGGTTGTTGTGATATGGTTAAATGGACAGAAGGTGAAAGTGAACGGCCTTCAGATGCAAGGACATTTAGGGGGGTATCTGAGATAAACGAGGTAACTCCTGAAAGGGAGAGGAAGCACTCCAAAGGCCCATAAGTATTCAAATATCAGGAAGCAGTAACAGGCACCATGGAGATGGGATCAGTGTGGTTGGAGGGGGATTAGACATGAATTTTTATAGGCCTCATGATTTTGTGGCTGTTTCATGAGAAAGATGTCCCTGGACACGGAAGAAGCTAGAAGTGAATGTCCTGGTGAGACAGCAAAGAGATCAGGTGGAGGATGATAGAGCTAAAGACCCACTTGCAGCATGAACCCTGAGTGACTGCAGCAGCTGAAAACGGACCCGGGAGTGAGGTGTTACTGATGCAGAGGTGCCTGTGCCCACCCCAGGGAGAACCACTCTTGTGATTGCACAGAACACGACTGGGATGTGGCTGAGTCTCAGGCTGACCCAGCTGCCTGGATGGCCCACCCCTGGGGAGTGAGAGGTTCAGTAAGGCATTTCCTTTTCTTCATTCTTATCTATCCCTTCCACAGGCAAAAGGCTTGTCCCAGCAGGGAAGTCTGGAAAAGCCAGAGTATAAACCCAAGATCTAGAACGTGGTTTCCCATACTGATGAAATACCAGTTGAATGTTACTTGACCCAGCCCAGCTAGCGTGGCTGTTGGAGAGCCACAGGGGTGATACACTGCCCAGGGACACCCACAGGACAAAGCAGAAATTGAATTAACCCTTTTGATATCAATGCCCAGACCACAATTCCAGCCAGCACATCCCAGTGTGGACATTATGTGCCATTCCAGTGGAGCCAATGAATCAAGCCTCTCATCCTTTGCTCGTACTGTTGACTGCATGTTAGACACCCCATGCCTCTCCAGTCTCCATCACAGCAGAGGTCCAAGGAACCACAGCTGATGCCCTGCTTTTGTCACTCTCTGTCATACCTGAACAAACTAGTGAAAAAACAACAAAAATCACCTGCATGTGAGGTGAATTCCAAAGATCACTGCATGCTGGGAAGCACCACAGAAGGTCATGAAGGTGGCGGGGAGCAGGCTGCCTTCATACAGACTGACCAGGTCCACAGCAGCCCTTTGTGCCCACAATGAGTTGTGTTCAGTGAGTAAAACCAGATATCAAATTAATGTGAATCCAACAGGCTAAGCTATAAAATTCTTAATATGATATTGAGGTGTTACTCTGATGTAATAGGCCACTTAGAAAAAATGGATATAGATTTTCTGTCTTTTACCTGATCCATTTCCTTTCTCACAAAGGAGCAGCTAAGGAGGAAAGTGCTGTGCTCGTGTTTCATAACCATTCCTCTGATGCTTATGGGGATGCTTTAATGGAGATGCTTTGAATCATTTGCTTTATATTGCTGTTACCTGTTATTTTCATATCCGTTTTCCATTACAGTTAAGCCAAGCACCCATTTAGTAATTCTTACCCAAGGCCACGAGAAAACAATAGCAAGATATTCAGTGTTACTGAAAAGCTTCGGCAACTTTGTGTGTCCATAAACTGCACAAATATTTCTGTGTACCAAATGAGTTGGCACACATGGCCGGGATTTGTGCTCAGAGTTGTAGACGTAGTCGTGCAGGGCTCTTGGCATCTGTGCTCCAGGAGTAGGAAATTTCAGCAATTTGTTATAAAATGCTGCATTGCCAAAGGCCTGAACACATTTTAATGCAAAAGATTGAGTATGTTGCATATCCTTTTCTGGCACCTTGTCTGCAGGGAGGTTGGGCTCAAAGCAACCACAAGAAGAGGCAAATCCCTTGATGAAGCAGTAAAACTCCTGCATTTGGCTCTGGAGATCCTTAATGCCAGTGGATCAGAGCAGAGGAGTGATGGGGCTGCTTCCAGGGTTAATTGCAGTTTCCTATTACTATGACAGTCTGTAAAATATTTGTGGGTTTACCCAAATATATGTATTAAAAACAAGAAAAACGGATATGTATCATCTTCAACAACATTTTGCTCAAAGCAAATAAAACTCTCTAAACCTCTCTGTCTCTGCCTATCTCACATGGTCTCCCCCTGCCAACCTAAGGAAAGAGTTTGAAGGCAGCAAGACATTCTACTTTTGACATTTTCTGAATGCATCATTTTTCACTGTGAAGTCATCTCATACTTTAGAATTTGCTAAACCTTTGAGACATAATATAGAAGCCACAAACAAAAGCAAACAAGAACAGCAGCAAAGCAACACATACTTCACTGAAACCTTTAAATAAAATTGGTTTTCGCCATTTTGTCTTACAGGCAACAAGTCCATTGAGTTGATTTGTTCTCCTCTGGTTGCTGTGTAATGCAGGGGGTTTGGGACTTGGGAGAAGAAAGGGTTCTATTGGAGATATTTAATTCAATCCTTCATTTTTAAGCTTCTTCATGCCTTTAATTATTTAATTCTTCAGACATGCCATTGTGGGTCGATGTGTAACAAATTGGCCCTTACCTGCCTCTTACAACCCAGGGGTGTCAGGAATGGGAGCCTGAACAACAATGGAAAGCTATATTATATTATTTTGTCCAGCATATTGTACAAAGCAAGGGACAGGTTCACTGTCAGCCACTCTGAGGGCAGAATCTGTCGTCTGGGTGCTGTGGAAATGAACAGGCTGCATTCCCTGGTTTATCTGAATGCACCTCTTCACTTACACTAAATTGGGTGCTGAATGCAGACCTCTTCCCAAAGTTAGAAAAAAGCAAGCTGGACACAGCCAAATGTAACTTGAGCAAGGCAAGGGAACTAATGATTTGTACTTTGTGTTTAGTAAATAACAAAGCAAAAATTAAGGGACCGTCAAAAAGATTTGGTTCTAAAGGTAAGTAAAAAGATTTAATTCTAAAACCAAACTCTTTCTGTTCTGCTAATTAATACTTAGTGATGCTTAGTGTTCAATAATGGTGGCTTTCCCACTACCTTAACTGTTAGTTCAGTGGGACAGAATTAGCAGGTGACTGATTTGGTAGTAATGTCATTAAAACACCTTACATATTATTGGCCCAGTTTTCAACAGCTTTTTGCTTTCAGTCCTGTTTGAAAACTGCTTCCTGAAGCATTGGGACATGCTTTAGTGGAGATGAGGGATTCATCTTTCTTCACTGCTCTTGTTTGAACCAGATTGTTTAAAAAGAGAAATAAATAAGTCATTTGAGTCACATTATAGTGCTCACACAAAAATCCCACCCCCCGAAATGCCAAAAAAACCCGAAACAAGAAAAACACAAAAGAAATTATTCTCAGCATAATCGTTGGTGTAATTCCAGTGCCTGGAGCCACCCTGTTTCCTGTAAAATAAGAAAACTGTGCTGGAGTCATGAGGTACAAAATCCTAGTTCCCCTAGATGTGCCCAGTGAGGATCACAATGTACTTGTTCTAATCACTCCAAAAAAGGGTTTATCAGTCTGATCCTTCAGATACTCCTGAATTTCACAGCCTGGATTTCAGTGTCCTCCAACTCTTCGATTTCCACCAAAATTTCCCCCTGAACTGGGAAATGTGTCTTTCTCCTGATCAGGCTATAGATTTCTCCATGCCTCAAACTGAACACAGATTTATGCCATGGCGAGAAAAGCTCTTTCCCTGGAAGAGTCTGGCACCAGTGGCAGCTCTGGATTCCCCTGGGACATCCTTGCTCCTGTGGCCTGTTACAGAGACCGTGCTTGGATGGGTGGTGGTACTTCCTCTGACTGTTTCCCTTGTTGGATGCCTTAAGAAGTTAAGTGTCAAAGGATTGTAAAAGAACAGTGTATCTTGAAAGTGTAACTTGCACTGAAGAGTTTTAAAGGAACCAGCCAAAGTACTTTAAAATTCCTTAAAACTGATGGTTAGCAAGGCCATGAAACTGCAGGAAAGTAAATACACTGATGTTTTTAAAGGATAATAGTATGACTTGGGTAATTGCAGTTCTTTCTGTATGACATTGATTCCACAGAAGATAATGGAACAGTCAATCTGGGATTCGACTGATATAGGATTAAAGGACAATAATGTAATTAATGCTAATCTACCTAAGATTATTAGCAGTAGATCTTGTCAAACTAAAGTGGATAACTTTACTTGATAGCTTTAAAAACTATCCTGATAAGGGAATTAATATCCCTTTGATGGACTTAGGCTTTGCTAAAAATTTTGCCTTAGTCCTTAGAAAAATAGAAAATCAACATGGATGCATTAAATTGATTAAAAGCGGCTAATGGGAAGAACTCAAAACATTCCTGTAAATTAGAGATCATTACTGGACAGGTGACCTGCTAGTTAAGACTGGTATTTAACAGTTCTGTCAAGGCTTTGAATAAAATCCTATCTGATAAAGCAAGGTGATGACAGTAACGTTGGGGGTGTGATAAATAATGAGAGAGGAGTGATGGAGATGGAATGGTCTGAATTGATTGGCAAACTGAGCTTGGCCAAGCAATGTGCCTTTTGCAACAGCAAATACGAAGTCATAAATTGAACAAAGAACAAAGGGATGGATGCTGGACAGAGGCTGCTGCTCCAGAAACTGAGTCCCTGGAAGGGCTGCCCAAGGTGGATGAAACTGACTCATTGTAGACTCCTGGTTTGGGGGTCCCACCAGTGAAGTGGAGGGGTTTCTCAGCTCATCAAATAGGGGACCATCCAATTAGTTTTGAGAGATTTGAACATTCTAAATTCAGTTGGTTGTTGTTGTAGGCAGTTTTTGTTTTATCATATGTCTATACATAACCAAAATCTTCATTTAGCAAGTTACCCAGGACCATTTCCTCCATTAAGCATATGCTTAAATAGTTTGCTGAGCTGGGGACTCTCGCCACACGATACTCTTCCATTATCTTGTGGTTGTTTTTTTCCCTCGGTTTCATAAACTCATTTGGATGCAGTGGTTTTCTGTGGTTTAATTTACTTTCTCTCTGTTATTTTTGTCTCCAAACTGTGTATATTTACAAAAGGAATTAAATGAGTACTATTTGTTTTACAGCCTGTAATGGCCCTTTTGGAGGGAAGCCATTATGTAGATACTTAGAACATACATCTTTTCGCATTAGAGGGCTCTCATGACATAAATACAAGAAAACAAATATCAGGCTCAGTCCTGGGAACAGTTTATCGCTAAATAGGCTTTATTTCCAAGAACAGCTCTGTAAAAAAATGGAACTATTCATTCAGCTGGGAGCATCTCCTGATTTTTCCCCATTAAAGCAGGAGTTTGGTTATAGATGTCTGGGTAAAATTGTCATTAAAGAATAAATGTTCTCGTGTGTGAGTAATTGCATGTGCAGAAATCGCAACCAGTTTCAGTAGGACTGTTCCTGTTGCTCCCAGTTTCAGCTCAGTTAAATGAAGGAGATTTAAAAACCCTTTTTTGTTGCAGAGTCAGTACAGAAAACTTAAGCAGAAAGCTGAATCTGGACCAATGTAATGAATGTGGCATTAGAAAGGTGAAAGGGTTTTTCTGGTAATGGAGAGGAGAGGAGAGGAGAGGAGAGGAAAAAGGAAAAAGGAAAAAGGAAAAAGGAAAAAGGGAAAGGGAAGCCACAGGAAACAATTTAACAGAGAGAGAAATGTATGAACTTGCTGGTAGTGGGTGACTTTCTTGACTGCCTTTTGTCAGGGTCAGTGGTAACTGTTCTTTCAAATTTTGTTTGGGGGTGGTATTATTCCCCTTTGTCCAAACATATGTTTGCTTTGGCCTGGATGAAATTGTTTTCAAAAAATGGCTGTACTAGAAAAGTTTTGTGGAGTGAGTATTGTATCTTCTGCCTACAGTTTTGAAAATAAATGGTGTGGGCTTAAATGCAATTGGTCTACCACAGCTGAAGCCAAAGGGTCTTTTATTAAACATAAAAATTGTCTGGATGTATTGACCTTAACAGGGCAACAATGATTTACCCCATCTGAGAATCTGTCTCTGCATGTTTGTTTATTTCCTTTGTTTTCCTTCTCTTCCTCACTGCTCCTATACTTTGTTTCTCTCGTCCCTCCCTGCTCCTTCTCCACACAGACAAATATGTACATCTCAACTTGATTCTCATTCACTTTCTTTTTAAATTTTGCTATGAAATTTAAGGCTGATTTCTGAACAGAGCCAGAAACGTTTCAGTTTTTAAGCTCAAGAAATTTTTTCACTCTTCATGCTAATCAAATCCAGCAATTTATATGGCATAAAGGCAGGCTGTAACTAGCTAGGCTCAAAGATTATTTCTTGACAACATATTAATGCCAAAAATCTCAGTTGTTTTATTCTGGTCATTGCTGTTCTATGGACACAGGAAAACGGTTTTATTCTTTATGTATGTCCTGGACAATTAACTCAATTTTCTTTGAAAGCATTTCTTGCCAGAATGTATCCCTCTGATGCAAAGCCTGGTATGTTGATATTATGCCTAACTCACAGCTTGGCATGAAAGACCTTGAAGTAATGACTTCAGGATTTAGATTAAGCATATTTATCAGCTATTGAACTGATACGTCTTGGAGAGCAAACTTTTTTGAAAAAAAAATTAATTTTTTTTTTCTCTTGTCCAATTCCCACTGAAAAAAACAGAGAATGAACCAATGGATACAAATGTCATGTTAGGCATGGTAAATACTTCTTTCTAATCATGGTGTTGGTAAGCCATAGCCTTCTGTGTTTTGAGCTAAAGACTGAAGTCTGTAACTAGAAGATTGTGGGTCAGATCTCTGCTTTTGCCCTTCCTCTGAAAAAAACTGCCAGCACAAATACAAAATAATAATATTTGAAAAACTGCAGTTTGTACTTGTTTCTCATTAGATTCAGAGATCCAAGGCCATGAGCAGCAGATAGTGGAGTGGAACAAGGACCAAGGGCAATGAAGTAAAAGGGGGTAGGAGACCCAAGGGCTCTGGATTAAGAGGGATCTGGTGATGGGATAACTGAGATGATTCTTTGTGAGGAAGAGCAGAGGGCAGAACCATAACCATTGCAGTGCACTTGTCAGCTTGCAACCCATCTTGAAGAGAATCAATAATCTCAGCAAACAATTGCCAAGTCTAGTAGTGAAGTGGGCACCTAAACTGCATTTGATGCTGATTCCATGTAGATTCATAACTGTTGATTTGGGTGATGCCAAACTCTGTCATCTGACCAGGTTCATTCACAGGTGGAAGTTTCAGGGGAGATTTTACCTGAGGTCCAAATACTTTGTCCTTAGCAAGCAGAAAGGTAAAAAGGTAGCCAGGAGACTGATGATTTCAGACGGCACAGATAAGGGAAACTGTTGACTAAAGCTGAAAGAGAAGAAAAGGTGTCATAGCAGAAAGCAGTAGAAAAAGAAGGAGTGAAAGGGAAGGGCCTTTCTGTCACAGTGACAGAGGGCCGGAAGTGAGACAGAAGAAATAATATTTTAATCACTGCTCTCTATTCCAAGGCTAGCAAGTATTTGATGAGCAGTTGACAGATCTGTAAAGTTTCCACATGGTATGTGGACCCAGATCATCCCAAAATGTTTCTTTTGATGGTGCCATTCATTCAAGACTTCTTTGCTTCATGCCCTTCCAGAATGGGGAGAGCAAGGAGATTCAAACTTTGCAAACCCAGGAAAGGTGTAGGCAAGCTGTCAACTTGGAGACTGGGAACTGACCAGAGAATCTAAAATCTTAAGGGTTTTGCTACCTTCTACCTGTTTTACCTTCACTTACACAATTTTATAATATATATATCCCTTATGTTTGTAGACATTTCTGGGCTTCATCCTCCTGCAAACAGCACCGACACCTCCAATCCATAACAAAGGCTTCTTTCATGGCCAGCTGACAGTGATGTGGATCTGGGTGATCAAGAAAATAACAAAAGTAACAAGTTAACGGGGGAAATTTTGTCTTTGCTGTCTCCCGCAGCCTTCAAATCAAGACTGGATGCTATTCTGCATCTCTCACAAACATTTAATTCTAGTAGGTGTTGATCATTTGCCTAGGAAAGGGTTTCAAGGCTCCCAAATTTATCTCCTGCATACATTTCAATCAGCTTTGAAGTGAAGGAAAGGGGGGTCTAAGATGCAGGGATTGGGCTGTGGACTTAACAGGCAAGCACAAGGAATGGCCAAATCTAAGGAGAAGGTTTGGCATAAACTTTGTTAAATTATCACCTCTTTTCTTTTGTTTGTGAAGTCCAAGCTCAGGTTATGGTTTCTCTATTGTGCTTTATAGGTTAAAAGATACCTGGTGTTTATAAATGCCTGATGGAAAATCAATAGTTAGTGTTTATGTTCAAGGCCATGGGCCTGGGAAGTTGGAACCAACCTGCAGCCAGAAGCATGCCCTCACCTGAGGAATGTTGGAAAGCTTTGACAGAGAGGGTGGACTGCCTTTTAAAAGAGCTTCTGAGGGATCTCTGAGCAACAGCAAGAAATGCTTCTGCGGTTTTGTTTTTGTTTTCTTTAATGTATGCACTGCAAATTACCACAGCCTTCAGAATTTTACGGAAAACAGTCATTAAGAGGTAACCATCCCACATTCGTAGGATGGTTCGCTGGCAGCATTTGCTCTAATTGACCCATTCAGGAGAGTTATGTTGGTCGTGTGAACATAATCGACCCACAGCAGATTATTATTTCTGTCACAGGGCTTCTCTGCAGATGTGATAGAAAGTAACTTAGGCAGGGGCTTACGGGCTTCAGAGAATCTCATCAGCCTTGAGCAGTACAAATACTTGTATGCTACTGAGATAAACATGAAATACAACATTCATAAATACCAGGCCCTTGGGCTCAGAACACCTAATGAATGTGGAATGTGTTTCTTATATTATAGTAGATGTGAGGGAATGCTACATACTAACTGAAAATAGAGTACTATTCATGAGCCATCCTTCGTAAAAATGTTTATTTGTGTTTATCTTTAATTAATACATTGCAATAACATCTGTTCATATAAAATTAGGAAAATTATTGACTCAAATACAAGTTATTTGAACAATCATGATTCTCTGACTGACAGCTTGCTGGAAACATTTGCAAACCTGTATCATGACAATTCTGGCAAATTGTATCTTACAAGCCCATTAATACTCAGCAAAATAAGATTTTTTTTTTTTTGCCATCTATCATATAGAAACCAAAACCAAAATCAAGTGAGACTTCACTCAGTTTAATGTGAAAACCCTCTACCTATAAAAAATGAACTGTAATGTACGGAGGAGATTAATTAAATAATATCCTAAATAATATCTTTTCATCTTGGATGTAATCAAGTCATTACTGAAATCATGGTATGCATATAATACTGCATTTATGGTTGTGGCGGGGAAATGCCTTCAGTGTTCCACTACTAGTAGATTTTATAGAAGCTGTGATTGGGCCACAGTTCCTCAAATCCTGATTGTATTCTTTTCCTATCCACCATTAGTACATTGCCAGGAGTTTTTTTGTATTTAAATTAAAAATTAAAATGCATTATATGCAAGCTGTAAAGTAAGCTGGTATATGAATCATTTAAACTGAAATGTATACCACTGCAGAAACTGGTTTAGATTCATTTCTGAGAAGAAAATTATTTTAAAAAATGACACCTCCTTATCCACAGAGTTGTGGCTTCCTATGTTTATTTTAAGGAGGCTGCCTGGTTTTGGTGACAAATGCACTTTTTTACTGTTGTAGCCACGACAACTGCACAGCAAGAGGCAACAAACTGTGCATTTGATTCTTTCTGTGTGTGTTAGCATCAAAGTCTCTTTCTTTACTCCAAGAATTTGTTCCTGTGCAAAGACATTGAAACCAACGGCTTTCTTAAAAAAAATCCTCCTGGGAGCAGTTAAAGCTGAAAAACTTCTGTCATTTTTATGAAATTAGCTTAAGATTTCCAGCTTTTACCTCGGACCTTGCACACACCAAATAATCTACAAGATGGAATGTCATGGAAAAATCACATCTTTGTGGAGGTGGCATGGACACACCTGAAATTTTGCCACTGGCACAACCTTTAGGCACCAAGTTTTGATGTGGGGTGTGAACTGTGACAATATCCATGGAGGAAAGGGTGAGAAAAGGCAGGAAAGAGAAAAGGGAAGGGAGGCAAGGCACAAATTTTGAACGTGCATGCTTCTAGGGCTGGAAGCAAGAGACTGGATGCCTTTGCATTTGCCTACATATGAGATAAATATGATACTGCCCAGCCAGGCCTCCTGTCTCACCTCTCCTCAATCCTCCTCAGGCTTTAAGGAATCAACCAAACCCATCCTGGGCCATGTGTGTTGCAGGTTTTTTGGGATGAGGGATGTTTAGCTACGAGAAATGAGCTCTTGGCAAGAGTACAGGGGATGATGAAGAGCCTGGTGAGTGCCAGACTTGCCCAGAGGCAGCTCCTGACACCTCTTGACTTGTGAAGGTCACCCAGGCTGTGATCAGGCACCATCACCTTCAGCCCCAAAATGCATCCTACGAGAGCAGGTGTATACCTCCTTGGGTGGCACCTCTGTGCACAAACAGCTGGCTTAGCCAAATCTGTGATGAGCAGGCACAAAGCACGGAAGGAGTAGCAGGTACTCTGGGATGTTGGTCTTTGGGACTTCAAAACCTTCAAAATCCTTATTTTTTAAGGATTCAATTTCCCTTGGATATTATTTGACTCTCCCATCAGACGGATATTTAAATTTATCTGGACTCCAGAATATTGTACTGGCTCGTAGGAGGACTGTTTTACTTTTGTGGAGTTTGAGACTCCTGCAGGAGGATCCATTGAGATGTAAAAACTTCATTTAAGTCTGCAGAATGGTTTGTGACTGCATCAGCTACACACTTTATGGTCATGCTTTTCTTTTTTCTTCTTCAGGAGAGTGTGTTTTACTGGAGTAGTCCCATGTGAAAATTACTCAGTTCCTGAGTCCATTTCATTTGGAAACCACTGAGAAGCATTAAACACAGAATCTCACATTGGCATTAATGCAAAATCACTTTTTAGAGCAGAAGTTGACATTACAAGGCGCCAACTGATGCCTTGTAAGATCCACTAGCAAGTGCTATTTGTGGAGACAATTTGGCATATTGAGTGTAGAGAGCAAGAAACAGAGTAGCCTTGTTTTTATCAGATTATTTAGCATAAAAACATCACTTTTGCTTCTCAAATGGTGACTTATTCCTTTTGTTGCTGCTTAACTTGAACAGATTAATACAAATTTGGCTGGGGTGCAATTTTGACTTGAATTAAGATAAAAGCCACTTTTAATCAAGTATCTCATGCTCTGTAGGTTCCCAGCCATTCCTTATCTCTTATTAAGCACATAACCCACTCTGTCATTTTGATTTTGTATCAACAATTGTCAAGATCGGTTGTCACTCTCTTCCCTGACCAGCAGATACTTGATCAGAATAGATTTAGGATGGCCAGATTCTTTCAAAACAAGAAAGAAAAGCTTTAGAATTTTTTTCTTAGCGCTTAAACTGGTCCCTAGAGATTTTTTTGCATGTGAACAGAGTTCTGGTTTTTTTAGACAAACTTCTAATTTTCCAGAATGTTTTTTATTTCCATGTGAGTTCAATGTCTTGGCTGATAAAGTGACAGAATTCTGGAAATGTTTCTCTACAGACAGCTGAGAACATTTTCAGTCCATGCTTCAGAGGACCTAACAGAAGACCAATTTTTTCAGAGAAAGAATCAGTCCAGCCAACTGCTACTTCAAAAAAACCCCAAACAACAAACCAAAAAAAAAAACCCAAAACCCCCAAACCTGAAAAAAAAGACCACACCAAAAAAAAGAAAGAAAAAAAGAAGAAAAAAAAGCAGCTTAGAAGCTTTGAGCTATTAGATGTTCAAACTAGTTCTTAATAAATTGAACATTTCTGATTTTGGTGTACAATATTTAAACTTTATGATCCGTAAGATGTTACTTTAGGAAAAGTCTGTTTTGTTCTTGCCAGGTTTTCAATGCATTTGGAACAGGCTCTGAAAATGGGAGGGCTTCATTTAGATAGAGAACTATGAAGAGTCTGGGCTGGAGATGTACAGAAAAATGTGCACAGTCTGATTTTCAGTCTGTGGTCCCCTGGAGGGAAAATGAGGGTAGGAGGCTAAGAGGGAATCTGCTTAATTCTTAGGGATCCTGAAGAGGTAATAAGGAAAAAAAATGCTTAGGCTAACTTACTATCCAAGGGTTCCTGCCTCTGTGGAAATGTCTGAAGGTCTGCCAATTACAGGGAAAAAAAGAGAAGAGCTGAATGCTATTAAAATACACCAATGCCTGAACGGCGCAGCATTTCCAGACCTTGCTATGAATTTGCTTGCTTCCAAGGGATGCTGAGTGAACAACGTGTAACAAACAATTTATTTGACCTGTTTGTTTGGGTTTTTTTCTTCATCTTTTACTGTCTCTGCATATTAATCACAGTTTTCAAGCTGTGCCCCTGGGTGTGTTTGTAAAATGTGGGCCCCAGTGCGCACCTATCACAGAAAGGTCTTCTGAGTGCGGCTGGGTGAACTCCACTGAGTCTCATTGTGCAGCCCCAATGCTGCAGGCTCTTGGAAAGTTGAATGAACTCCAGTGTGGAAGAGGCCAGGTGGGATTTGCTTCACAGAGCTATGCAAACAGCCTCACTCCAAGTCTGAAAGGCTTTTGAGAATGTTACATTGGGCTCTGTGCATGTAGATCCAGCTTGTACAGATTGAAGCAAATATTTAGAGCAGCCCTGTTTGCTAGGCTTTGTTCATTCACTCTGTAAAGTCCTTTTGAAGGATTAAAGGTGTTACCAGAATGCGTGATGAATTCATTATAAATGTACCTAATTTTAAGTACTTTTAATACTCTGCACATGAACCTCTTTATATAGCACCTCTTTATAAAAAAAACCCAAACCAAACCAAAGACTCATACTTTGTTGATTGGCACATGCATAAAGACTGCATATTATGATCAACTCATGTAGAAAGTGTCCCAAGCTTTTCTTCTGTATCTCCTATAAATAGGAGTCCTGGGCTACTTGTCATGGGGTAACAATTATCATGGCCCACATATCATCTGCTTCATTTATTGACAAATAAGCTTGAGCACAATCTTATTTGAATAAGCAGAGTTCTTCCTGGTGGGAAACCTGTGGCAGGACGTTTACATTCTAGATCCTAAGGAGGGGTTAAGCAGGATAGTCCCAGAGGTCTTTGTTCTGAGACAGTTCGTCACCCAATTAGGACCTCCTCCACTGTGCAGGAGTGTAGTGGTGAAGAATCACAGATTTGTCAGGGTTGGAAGGGACCTCTGAAGATCCCATCCAGTCCAACCCCCCAGCCAAGGCAGGGTCACCTGGAGCGGGTTACACAGGAATGTCTCCAGGTGGGTTTGGAATGTCTCCAGAGAGGGGAGACTCCATGACCTCCCTGGGCAGCTGTTCCAGTGCTCTGCCACCCTCAATGTGAGGAATTTCTTCACATTGAGGTGGAACTTCCCGTGTTTTAGTTTGTGGCCATTGCTCCTTGTCCTGTTGCTGGGCACCACCAAAAAGAATCCGGCACCATCCTCTGACACCACCTTTGAGACAGTTATTTGTATTAATGAGATTCCCTTTCAGTCTTCTCTTCTCTAGACTCACCAGGCCCAGCTCCCACATTCTTTCCTCAGAACAGAGGTGCTCCAGACCCTTTACCACCTTTGTGACCCTCTGCTGGACCCTCTCCAAGTAACCCCTTGTCTCTCTTCTACTGAGGAGCCCAGAACTGGACACAGCAATCCAGAGGTGGCCTCACCAGGGCAGACTAGAGGGGCAGGATGACCTCCCTTGACCTGCTGACCATCCTCTTCCTGAAGCACCCCAGGATACTGTTGGCCCTCCTGGGGCTCTGGCCAGGGCACTGCTGGCTCATGGTCAACTTGCCACTCACCAAGACTCCCAGGTCCTTCTCAGCAGAGCTGCTCTCTAGCAGGCAGGAAGATAGAGTCTCACAGCTAATGTTAGTTACCTTTCAAAGGCTTCCTTTCGGAATAAAACCCTGAACAACAAATGTGCAATTTTCCACTTATAACTAGCTTTATGCAAAAGAGACTTCTATAGGATCAGTCCTCAAGAAACTACACCAGAAATTTCAGAGGTCTTTTCTGAGGGTTTTGATAAACTTTGGGTCTCACTAAACTGGCTACATCATGACAACAATCCCTCTGAGACTACTTTTTATTTTAACCATAGTCAAATCAAGGGGTCTAACTTAAAAAAGCATGCACGTTCAAATTATTTGTGGGTCTGGTTTTATTCCTTCAGTTGGATAGAGGCCTATCTGCTTCTTGGCTCTTATCTGAGCTACTGACAATTACCAGGCAAAGACTGCACCCAGCTGATGGATTGATTTATTAACAGAAATGACAGAGGTCTGCATTTGAGCTTAAATGTCTCGAGTTTAACTTCTCTTGACAATCACTCAACTTTGATCTTAAACAATTTGAAGAAATTTGCCCACAACTCCTCAGTGTAAGTGAGCCAGTTCTAGTCAATATGTCTATCTCTTTGAGGAAAATGTTGCATTTTTTTCTCTGTGAGGGAAGTCCTGCTACCACTTTCACTGGGGGAAAAAAAGTCCTGCATAACATAACATGATTTATCTGGGAGAGATATGATGAGGATGCTATTTTTAATGATAGCTCAACTAAAATAAGATGTGCAATGACTCTAGGAGGTTATCATTTGAGAATCAGAATCTCACAAAGACAGAAAAAGGGCAGCATGAAAAATTAATCATAGGAATGTCTAATCTCCACAGAAGGCATTTTCATGCTTTCAAAGGGAGCCTTACCACTTGAAAAGGCATTTATCAGAGACAGGAAAAAAGACCCCTGTGAAACTTGCAGTCCAGAACTGGAAACTGCAGTAACAGGTTCCAGGTTTTGTTGCAAACTTGCAGTTTTGGCTATAGTTACTGTAAGCTCTGGGTAAATTTGTACTATTAGTGAATCTGGGTGTGTTTACACATGCCACTAAAGACTAGGCAGAGGCAGTAAGAGAATATTTTTCTTTTCTGGATCTTGAAACATCCTCCCGAATACATAAATCTTCAGAGAAGTCCTAGTCTTAGCCCTGGTGTTTGAAAGGTGAGAGGTACCAGAAGTACTGCCCTTACTCTTTTGTGGAATGCTAGGAAGTACCAAAGTGGCTTTATTTTTACATGAAAACTATGCCCACTGAGATCCATAGAAGCAGAAAGCACTTAAAAATCTCAGAAAATAAGTTTTCTGTTATTCACAAATTATAAGTCTACTTTAATTTTGATGCAATTAAAAAATTGAGATAAAACATGGACTATACTTCAGATTTCATCCCACAGCCAAAGAGACCCAAGTCTATGTGTCTCAGGTATGGTTCTGTTCTACTGACCCAAGTTGTCCAAGTCCTTTGGTTCAAAGCTTGAATTTTTAATCTTTAAAACCCAATTAGATTTTCCTCTCTGAGCACATTAGCAGTTGTGCAGGTCTGGGCAATAAAACCTCCCAGATTTTGTAGCACTGCTGCTGCATCTGCTGTGAGGTCTACTGGAGATGCTCCCAGACAGAGGACATAGCTGTGTGGGATTTTAAAGGCTGTTAGCAGTAATGTTCTGGAGCTTGCTGTGAGCACAGTCGGCTTCTTACGCTTGTACACTCATTCAATTTTTTCTGTGTATTTGGTTTGGACTGGTAGAACAACATTTGCTGATTCTGGTGATTTTTTTTTTTGTATCAGACTGAAGGTGCTGGAACTTGAGTGTATTTCATGAATATCTGAGACGCTTTTGCATTACAGATAGATCAACATTACCTCAGCAACACCCCTGGGATTCACATCTCTATGCAGAGGACAAGCACTTTCTTGAGCTGAGCTCACATTCTGACAACTGATGGAATGAATGCTTTTGCTTTGCACACCATTGCCAGAGTAACTGATGCAGCACACGGCAGTGACCTGTAACTTGTCCATTCATCAAAACCTGAACTGAATTGTTTCATTGTGTTTTCTATATGGCTGGATAATTGCCTTGATCCAAACACCACTGGAATCAGTGAGAAGGTTGTGTTAATGTTGCTGGGATTTAGGTTGAACTCACAGAGGTTAGGGATTTTTGGAGGGCAGATAATTTTGTATGGCCTTTTGAAATCCATCCTTTTAGAGAGATATCCAAGATAGAATGTGTGCTAGAGGATTAACAGTACAAATCATCACAACTCATTAGGGCCATCACAGGGAGAGTCATAAACTTCTACAGGGTTTGCTCAGTAGAACTGGTTATTTTATAGTTTTTAGATCTTGTTGGGCAGTCTAACACCTGTACTGGACACTTAAAAATCTTGTGATGCTAATGATATTCCATTCAGTCCCTGGCAGTCTGCATCCTGCTGAGAATACAAATGGTTGGCAGTCATGCCTGTGCCTCTTGCTCACTGCCGTGACAAGAAGTGAATGCAGAAGGACTCATTTGTTGACAACCAATAACATGGTTTTGATATAAATTGCAGTTATGACATCTATTTCCTTTTGTATAGCACTCCAAAGTCATTGAATATTTACACAAGGCCAAATTCACCTCGAGGACAGTGCTGAACTAAATTTAGCAAAGGTACAGAGAAAACAGGAGCAAGGATACATGACTCCTGCTTCTCTTTTTTTTTTTGGTGGGAAGCCTGCAGACCAATTCAGATATTCATACAAGATACAAAACCTTTGAAATCCCGAACTTCTTATAGTAAAAGTTGGTGTCTCTTGTTTTTGTGGTCCCATCCCATTACTAGAATTGTTCAGAGGGAAAAAATCTCCTCATTGTGAGTGACAAACTGAGGGTGGCTGCTTCCCTAGCCAGCAGTGGCACCCCAAAAGCCATGGAAACCTGGAATGCTGAGAACCAGAGCCAGGAGAATCACTGAAGTTTCTTGAAAAACAACCAGGCAGATGACCAAAGGGCTGGGGCAAGGTGAAAGGAAGTAAACTTGTTGCCTGTGAGTGTAACAGAAGAGAAAGTAAAAGTGGGAGAAAGAACAATTTCAGCCAAAGGTCAGAATTGGAACCACACAAAATTGCTATAAATTTTTTGTGAATGAGTTTAGACTGGATTGCTCCAATTCACAAAACTACCTTTCACATAGCTGAGTAAGAGCAAAGTGACCTGTCAGATCTTGAGGCAGAGCTCAGTAAGCTGGCAAGATAAACCACCTAACGTGGTGACTGCAATGGCAGCTCTGCAGCAGGGCCTGCAGTTGGTGGCATCTGCAGAGGTCCTCAGGAAGGACCTTCTGCCTGGCAGGGGACAGCCTGCAGCGTGATGTGACTGCTGGGCACAGGCTGCTAAACTCCTTTCCCTGGGCACACGTGTGGTCCCAAGCTGCTGCTGCTGTCATTGCCACCGTGGAAGGTGGTGTGGAGACCTGGCTTGTCTGAAAATGTAATTAATTTTCTTTTTCTGCACATATTATTGGTCAAACACACCTGGGGCCAGCTGAGGTGTCCAAGGATCTCCCACCCAAACAGTGTCACTCTGCAGGAGGCAAGCAGATCTCGTGTTTTGTCTGCCAGACTCACGTCCCAGATGCTCAAGGGCATTTTGCATAGCTAGTACACCTATGTTTAGAAAACTAATTATGGCCCCACACAGAGGTTTTTCTGAATAAATCTAGATATCTACAATGCAGACATCTCTATGAGCTAGTCAATATGTCCATTGACTACACCATGACTAAATCAATTGAGATTTAGTCAGTGTAAGTCACTGGTATCTATGGTGCAATTTATCTCATTCTGAAGCAGACACTTAAAATTAGTCAAGTGGTTCTCACTCTAGAAGTGTCAATTTCTCTCCATTGACTATAATGTGAGCCAGATGTGAGATGGTCTGATTTAACCCTTCATTTTTTTCCGATGTTAAAAGTTAAGTGAGCTGAATTTCTTTCTAATTATATGAGTCATGTGCAAACCCTGATGAAGCTCCCCAAATCCAAGAGTTTCTGGCTGGAAGAAAGAGAAATAAAACTTAATTAACTTACGAACCAGAGTTTTGTCTTAATAATAGGGTCAGCTCAGCCACCCTCAGGGATGGTTACAGTTCAATGACTCAGTGCCTAGCTTAGCTCAGGCCAACTGCAAATGTGAACCCCAAAACACCTCCTGTCACTGCCCACTTAAACCACCATGGCTCAGGTAGCATTGTCCAGCTCAGAAATCAGAGTGAAAAGAATTATTTACTAAATCATGCAGGTACATTATTTTGCCTGTTATTAACATTTGTGGTATTTGCAGTATTTAAACACTCTGCAATTTTTCCCCTTAGCCTATCAGTGCTTGCTTGCAGCCCAGAGGAGAACAGCTCTGTACACAGTGCTGCTGCATGTTTTCACCAGTTTATCTGAAGACAGAATTAACTGATATAAGCAATTATGAGACTTACAAGAGTCATAATTGATCTCCTTTGGAGTGACTACATAAGATAAGTGGATGTGATGTCACTAAGCTGCCCTCTGATTATCCTTTAAGATCACAAACACTCTTGCAGGTAACACTTGGGATGTTATGTAGGAATATAAATATAAGATTCATTGATGGCATATTGATTTCATACAGTGACTCAAAACATTTATCTTAGCTCTACTTATTACTTATCATAACTCCAAGAATGGCAGCAGATTCAGCTTCTCACTAATGGAAAACATTGTTCAGGTTTCTCTGAAGAGAGACACAAATTGTTTGGTAATAGTATTTTGCATAATCACCTGTTTAAATAATTACCAACATCCTCCTCCTGCTGATGTTCTATAATAAACATAATGATTTCTGAAAACATTGTGTAGCCTTCTGTAACTGGTGCAGACATGTCAAGGTATTCTGGTCTAGCAGTCAGCAAGGGGAAGAAATCGTGCTTAGCATGCGTAGGACTCTTTCCTCCAGTGCCAAAGCCAAATGTTCTGCCAAACATCTTGCTCGTGTGTAGTGTTTCCTGCACATATCCAGCTGTCACTGCCCTGTGTCACAGAGCATGTGGGCTGATTCTTAGATCAGGAAAAGAGCAAAACATTTTGTCTTTGGGATAAGTTTAGCCATAAATCTCCTGAGTTTTCTTTTTTTTTCTTCCAGATAGAGTAAATATGGTTACTTGATGCCGCTGTTTGAATTTATGATATTTATATAGTCTTTTCCTGTTGGGGAATTGGGAAATTGACTCCTCAATAGGGTTGAAAGTATGCTTAAGTAAACAGCCGTGTGAAATGTAAAGCACATTGTGATTTTATTTTGCCATTCCTTTCAAAACGAAAGAAAGTTTGTAAAATACATTTCAGTGGAACACTTTTTTTTGCTTTAATTATGGTAACATTTTACCCTGATGGAAGTCAGTGAGTTTCTACAATGACACATTGAATGCTTATGGTAGACAAGGATGGTGGCAATGCCATCACTTGTGGCTTCAATAGCATCAAACCACGGCTCCAGCTTTGACATCTTGTGGCTCTGCTTGCTTGTGTTTCACTTTACTGGTACTTGCCCTTTAAATTGAACAAAGATAAGATGATTTAATTATCTGTCTCAGTTTAGTGGAAGTGAGGTCATTATTTAACTGTTTAATATTTTCCTGTGTCAGCATCATTATTTTTTCCAATAATGTAGGCTGTTGTCTGGCTGATAATCTTCTCTTGTCCTTTCAAATTCCCAAGGAGATCACGAGTCCTTTGTAAAACAAACCTTTAAATATATTGACATTAAAACCCACAGATACAGATGAGCCAGGATTAATGCTTAAATCTCAAGGGCTTCCAAATGTCAATGACAACATGGGAGTTATGCACGGAACTGAGCTGAAAATTCCCATGAAATGTGCCTGTCGAAAAGCACTGATTTTCACTTATTCCAGGCGGTTCACTTGAAATTCTTGTTCTCCAAAATTAATTTAAAAAGTTAGACATTACTTCAGTTTCTGGGAGGATTTGTTACACCACTGAGTGCAATTATCATTCCCAACCTGTTGTGAAACAAAGTACTTAAAGCTAAAAGCAGCAGGGATGCTGGGCGTCCGGGGCTCCCTGTTAAAAGCACATCGGTCTGTTTGCACTGGAGTTAATGCAGCCTGCTTTCCTCCAGGTTAAATCTTGTGGTTGGCTGTGTGGTATCTAATGAAGTGTGTGTTCACGTTGCACCTTTTAGTACTTTACAAGCTCTCTTTGTCAGCCAATTTTCATGAAACATCTCTGAGATTTCTGCTCGTGTTGAATTTGGTTTTATTATAGCAGGACTGTCACACAGTTTCTCTGGCATGCACACACACGTACAGAAAAGAGCTGTTTAACTTCTATAACCTTAGAAAAAGAGTTTAGGATGACTTGGCTGCAAATAATTAAGCTAATTCTGAATTATCTTGTGGGGTTTTGCTTGTGGGGATATCACTCTTGCAATGGTCAAGTTCTGCATTCACTGGTTGTTGCACATGTCCATGCCTCAACTGGCCAGTGACCTTCTTGCAGAAGAATTGCCTTAGAATTGTTTGCATCAGGAACGTGTTACGGCCATGAATGCTATTGAAAAGAATGTACTGGTTTGGAAGGTTTTCTTTTGTCAAATGAATGCCAGGGGATAACACTTTGTGGTTTGTAACCTAGCCTGGTGTTCGCAATGAAATTACAGCTCGTGGCAGAAACAGATGATGGCTGTGTCAGAACAGTTGAGGTTTTAATGAGGCAGAATTTTGTTACCTGGCCCTAGATCCAGCAGCTTGTCATCTAGTTGTGAGCAGAATAATTACCAGTGATAAGGATTCATTAAAAAGGTAATTCTCTTTTAAAAGGAACTGCTGTTTGAAGCTCAGCCTTTGGGCTATCAAACCTCTGAGTGGCATACGGGGGATGGTAAGGAGATGGCAGTCAGTGTGCAGCTCAGGGGGGTGGGATGGAGCAGAATGCTTTGTAATGCCACCCTCCATTTACAAAAAACGCACATTGGATAGAAGTAAGAGGAATACCCTTTTGTAAGAACTGCAATAGGCCTTATTACTCCCAACCTTTTTAACTACAGAAAATATGAGAAGACCAGCAATATCTGACTCCACAGATGAGCACAGACCACATAGCAGGGACAAAGGCAGCAAATTGGATCTAAAATGAGAGAGGAAGAGCCTTTAGAACAACAATGACTCCAGGAGCTTCAGAGCTGAAGAGGCTTTTGAGGAGATAGGAAGAAAAAGGAAATCCTTTGTCCCTTTTAGGAACAATGTCTTCAGAGCTTTTTAGCACTTGGGAGGAGTGATTTGCCTGACTAGAACAACAGACAGGGCTGTGGAAGTTTGCTGGCTTCACTGTGCCTAGGAGAAGGATCAACATCACTTTTTACCCTCACATGGAGCTACTTGGTGAGAGACTCACAGCTAAATACCGTGAGATGGAGTTAAGATCAAGTTTGGGAGTTTTTGAGGCTGGGAATGCATCTTCCTCCTTGGCTGGATGGGACTGATTGGAGGGAGGAGACTGTCCTTTGAAAAGAGGGCAGGTTCTCTTCCCTGTGGCAGCCTGGGCAAGCAACAAGTGGGTAACTGTGGAGAATGCTCCTGGTCTCACAGCGTGGCTGGTTACTGCAATTAGACTGTTCAGTTTGGGATGTATTTCCATGCACTAATAAAGGCAGCCAGAGGCGTGGGTGTCACTAGTGGTTTGATGACTGGGAGATGTGTAACCAGCTTTCTCCACTCCAGTGTGGATAAAAGTTGGTGAAAAGACAGAAATTTGTCTTGTTTTATCTTTGGTGTTCAGCTCAGTGCTCTCGAACAGCTGCCCTCCTGTCTTTGCAGCATCCAGGCCCCAGGACATTGAAGAGGACATTACCCTGACTGTCTCCCAGCTCAGGTTTTGGGCATGATTCCCTGACCTTGCTCAATCAAGAAAACTGTTGTTTCAGAGACCATTAAAAATTATCTGCTGTGGGACTTTTCTTCTTATTCTGGTCATTCTTTCCTTTTGTAAATCTCATTTAAGGACATAATTTTACTCTGCCTACCAGTATGTCCATGGAAAGCACGGAGGTTATATCGCAAAGACAAAGCAGGAAAAGCTTCGGGGTTTTTAGACACTTTTCTACAAAAAGTATCAAATTTCTCAAGCCCACATTTACAATAGGCATGGAGTAAGACCCCAAAATTATAACAGTATTATTATGTACTATGTATTTTTTGTATTTATATAATTTTACTTTATTAGCAGGCAAAGTGTATGGCTTTTTAGTAATTCTCTAAGACAAAATTCTCTCCTGAGCTCAGCACAGTTACGTTATTTCCTTCTCTCTGTATCTGGGAAGACTTTTGATGTAGCTCATTTAGGGAGGAAATGGACAGTGCACCCCTGCACTCTCTGCTCTGGGGGCTTTCCTGCACCTTGGGGTCACAGGGTCTCTTCTGGTATGTTTAGTGCTTTCACAGCCCTTTTTATACCCTTCCAGGGCATCCCCAGAAACAAGGATGACAGAACTTCATTTACTTTTCCTTCTGTGCTGGACTGTCCTACCTGAGACTGCTCAATGCATTTCATTTCTGTTATTCCAACTATTTTGCAGTTAAGCTTGAGCAGTAAAGCTGAAATCCCCCTCTTTCTCTCTCTCTCTCTCTCTCCTCTTGTGGCACTGCAAAGCATATTTCAAGGCACATTTTTGTGCTCTGCCTTAAGAATATAGCACTGACCAGGGGAGAATGGTCCCTGTAGCTCTATTAATGTTAAATGAGGCTTTTTATAAATCATGACTGAATTTCTTGTGTTACATTATGCCAGAAATTCCTTTCTAAATGCTCTGTGAAATCAAAGTAGCACACAAGGATTGACATTTAAGTTGCATATCTATCCAAAAATATTTTACACATTCCATTAAAAAGTTGAAGATAATTTAAACACAGTAATTCATATTAATGCCATTAAGTGAAAGGAAATATATTTTCAATGCTGAAAAATGTTTATCTGGCAGCTTAATCAAATATTAGAACAAACAGAAAAGTCTGAGGTCTAATTTTCAAATGTTGCCTGGTTGTATTTGGAAAAGGGTAAATAACCCTGCATCTGTCTGCCTTTCCAAACAAAAAGGTTGTTAGCTACCAGGGATCAGTAGAAAATTTATATGCCTCTTTTTGTCTTTCATCTGCCTAAAACAAATAAAATTCATGCTGCACCTGATGATGGAAGTAAAAAGGGAAATGGTAATCAAGCAGAATTAAACGCTCTGAAATCATCTAGCAATGAATTACTTTAAGCGAATGTTTAAACTGCATAATCATTTTACTGGAAGATTGGAAAATATCATCAGGCACTGCAGATAGATAGATGGAGAGCTAAGGATTGTCCTTTGCCACGAGTTGAGGCTTTGCTGATGAAAATGGTCCCCCATTGGTTGCTGTGACCTGTACTCCTCACCCTGCAAGGCTCAATCCCTGTTTAAATCTTTACACTTGAAGGCTCACCATATTCATACCACTTTGGGACTGATCCTCTGCACAGCCTTTTCTTCTCACTTCAAACACCTGGTTTAGAAAAATGGGTGCAATTGCCCTGGTGCTCTTGTCTTTCCCTGTCCCATGCCGTGTGTAGATCCTGGTTCCTCTGCGAGGGGAAGGCAGCACAGAGGCGAGCGCTGGAGAGTTTACAGGTTTTATTTTCTCAGTCTCAGTTGAAAATGTCTCCTAGGGGCAAGGCTGGAGGGTACCTGTAAGGGTGAGTGAGCCAGAACCGTTGGATTGAACGGGAGAAAGCTGTGCCTTGATTTTCCTTTGCTCTTTACAGTCATTTGCACAGTTATCAGTCAATATGGGAGTACTCCACACCTGTTCAGCTGGAGGTGCTGGAGAATCACAGCTTGAGGCTGTTTTGTGTGTTCAGACTGCAAATAGGGCTGGAGGGTGTCTTAGTTAAACCCTCCTGGGTCACTTCAGCTTCTGCCAGTCTGGTGCAAGACAAGGCTTAGCACTTAGGTGAGAGGTGAACAGAGAACTTCTGCAAAACATGGGTGTCTCTGTCCTGGTATGACTCCCACTGTAGGAACTCATTTTACTGAAGGAGAGCAATGTGACCTCAGAAGAAAACCAGTTATTAGAAGCTGCAGTCAGCAAAAGTGTTTTCAGTACTGAGTGCTGGTGTTCTCAGCTGGTTCAAGCTGACACATGGCTGAAGCTTTTCTCCTCTCTATTGTTTGTGTTTCCTTTTTCTGAGAGCACCGAAGAGCCTTGCCTCTGATAGAAAATTGCTCAGGAAAACACAGCTGATTTTCCCTGCCCTTTCCTCATGGTGGCCAAAGATCACTGAGGGAAAGATGCTGACTGGCAATATCCAATTCCTTTTATAGCCACGTGGATCCACAAGACAAGGCTTGCAGCAGAGGCAGGGCTGCTCTGAATTATGGCTGATCCTGAATTATGGCTGACCCTGAATTATGGCTGACCTGTTGTCATCTGAGACATCTTTTTCAGCCATTCACCTGAGGCTGCCAGACACTGAGTAAGCCAGAAGCAGGACCTCATTGTTCCAGACAACAGCTTCCACATATGAACAGGCTCTAATAAAGCATGTGGCCATATTTTTTCAGGAACATTGGCTCCAAAAGGGAGGTTCATACGTATTCCAGAGTTTGCAGACTGTGACAATGCCCCGGCTCCCGTGGCAGCATCCCTGGCTGTGCACCGGAGGGGCGTTTCTCTGTTTCCAAGCAGTAGATTACTCTTTGAAATAGTTCAGTGCCCTTAGAAAGAAGTGTTTCAATTCAGAAATCTCTCTGACCCTCTGTTACTTTTGTACTCACCAGCTTTCCCAGTGTGGGTGAGTCTTTCCTCCCCTCATTCAGAGGCTTAACAAAAGTAATTAAAATTGCCACAAAGTTGTCTGTGAGCAATTCCTGTGTATGAAAGAAAACAGATGGGAGAGTGTTGGAGGAATTGTTTAGTTTTTAAAAACTCTTTTCATTTTTCTGATCTCCTTGTCCTCTTCAATCATGTGAAGCAGAAGTAAGCATTTAATCAATAAGACATTTGTGTAAAATTACTTTTTCCTTGCCCTTGTTTTATATTACATGAATCTATCCATTTTCCTTGCATAAACAAACAAAATTAATTATTCTTGGATGTTTGAGAATATTTCTGCCTCTTATCATCAAGCCCATTCAAATGATTAAAAGGAATAATAAGAACAGCATTTCATGTTGAATAAAACGTCTTTTATTTGGTCATTAATGCACTGTGGTCCTTATGTACCAACACCCCAAGTAATTAAATCCTCATGAGGTAGATTAGCCTTTGAAGGCTAATCAGAAACCCAACAGAAGCACTCTAAAGGGGCACATATTTCAGGAACTGGCTGAAGGGTGGATGTTCAGAGGTAGTTTTGAATGCTGGCTGTTCATTGCACAAAATGCTTTGTGTCATCAGAAGTGAGTGTGAATCCATTTTCTTGTCTTGTGAAAAATGTTGAAGCTTCAAGGAGTTCTTTGTGCCAAACCCACGTGCATTGGAGACCTATCAAAACGTTTGTGTTTACTTATTTATTTTTCCTGAGAAATGAGGAAGGGGAGGTCGAGGAACAGAACAGTCTTGAGTGAGCAAACAGCTTGGTAATCGAGTCCCTCACCTGAGCTCCCTGTGGATGCTCTGCTTGTCAGGAGGGAGAGGGCTCTTTCAATCTCCCCTCAATGTCTGATACCACTCTGAGTAGCAACTGTGCATGAGCACATGTGGGAAGAGAGTGGTCTGTATCTCCCTCCTCTACTCAGGTACTGATTTGTTTCCTATCAGTACTCAGGTACTGATGTTGATTTCTCTTCTTCTCCAAAAAAAAAGGAACTTTTTTTTTTAGGAAAAAAAGAAGAGCAAAGGGCCTTGTTGATTCATCATTTCTTAACAAGGAGCATCTTGCTGAACACTTTCCAATCGATTAGCTCTGCTGTTTTATGTGTCCAGCTCAGCACCTAACTTTTCCTCCCTGTGCCAGAAATGATTGCCCTGCTGTGGTGCAAAGGATAAAAGTACTGCTTTGCTTCTTGGGACAAAGTGAGGAGAGATTGAGGCACGAGCAGCAGCACTTTGTTAAATTGGGATGAATCCTGAGCATTCACTTGGTTTCTTGAGAGAGTGACTGCACAGGGAGGCAGAGGATAGACCCTTCAGGTCTTCTGGAGCTGGGCCCAGTGAGCTTAGCCTGTATCAGCACCGTTCCTATTTATGCGAAATACTCTGCTATACAAACAGAAGGACAACCATGCTGTCAGCAACGGGAGGAAATCGAGATAAGGTAGAGTCTCCTCTCCGCCTCCAGACCATACCCTGGCTCCACAGCTTGGAGGTTTGAGGCATGCCTCAGAGCAGCTTGGGGGGTGCCACACAAACACCTTTGGACACACTCTGACACGCTGTAGTTGGTGGGTGCTCGCAGCCACTCACACACACAGAGCCGGACGGCTCCTGCAGCGGCGCCGGAGGCAAAGAGGCGGGAGGGGTCCTTTGTATGGCGTTCCAAGGGGTTTATTGATGTCCCCGCTCGAAGGGATCCAGGGACAAAGAACCAAGAACACGGAGGGGTCTGGGGTTTTATCCAGGGCGGCACCAGGGGTGGGCAGAACATCAGAGACCAATCATCTGGGGGCCAAGGGGTGGAGAGGATGTGGGTGACAGGGCAGTGACCAGTGGGGAAGTCGAGGGGTGGAACAAGGGAACCGGGAACCAGTGGGGTATTAAGGAAAGGAGAACTACCTAGAACATGGCCTTAAAAGGGGTAAAGAGGGTGGTCTTAGACCTCTGAGCCTGCCCACCAGCAGACCTCCACTGTTTTGGAGCCCTGT
Source organism: Struthidea cinerea (assembly GCA_013397865.1). Lineage (NCBI taxonomy): Eukaryota > Metazoa > Chordata > Aves > Passeriformes > Corcoracidae > Struthidea > Struthidea cinerea. Next base: position 119,273 of record VZTI01000186.1, on the reverse strand, counting down.
GGCTCCTTGGTCACTCCTGTGGTGGCCTCAACCACTGCAACAGGTAAACCTTCTTGGCAGCAAAGCATCATTTTAAGTCAGATCAGCTGTGAGAGAAGATACAAGCAAGTTGATCTGTGGCTGAGCAATGAAGTGCACTGAAGAGGACCACGGTGACCATTTGGGAAGTGTTCCATTAAACAGACAAATTTCTGCTATTGTGAGAGCACTCAGTGGGTGTCCACATAGTTTGGGACCATCATCTCAGTCAGGCAGGCATGAAAACATGGTGGGGTTTTTTTATTTCTATGGTTTTTTTCTTCCCTCTTACCCTCCATGTTCAGTATTTTAATGCTTCTGGAAACCTGAACTGAAGAACTCACCAGGGGATGCTGCTGACAGCAGTGTCCCAGTGGCATTCTACACCTCGCATTGGTACATTCAGAGCTCAAAACATCCTTGTCCTCTGTCATATTCCTGCTAGACTTGGTCTAAGTAACAAAGGTGATGTCTTTATCTTCTTTTTATTTATTTCTGTCTCTCTCTTTTGGCTTATGGCTATGGGAAAGGTTTTATTTGGATTCATCTTCAGTTCAACCTTCATCGATAAATACTACACATGTCATAAATTTAGCGAAGAAAACTTATTCTGTCAGCAGAAGCATTCACTCAAGTCAGACCTGCTTGGACAGGTGGATGAGGGGAGCATTACGTGACTGACTTCAGAAGGGTCGTTCCGGCAAGTGTCACGGAATTGAATTTAAAATGTCAGATACTTGCTCCCGTTATAGCTCCTGCTGGGCACCAAAGCCTGTTGAAAAACCCTAAAAGACAGCTGGAAAAGGGAGTATTGTAGCAAATGTCACTGTGTTTTAATTGACTGGTCTGAGCAAGGAAATCCATAAAATACTGAGAGGCCAAGTCCTTGCCCTCAGGTAGTTGGCTTCAGGAGAACTTGCAGTTGCCTTCAAAGTGTACGTCATGCATCCCTGTTGTCTAAGAAGATAAGAGTCTGATGCAGCTGGTGAAGTTCACCTTTGAGTTTGAGAGGTGTAGATCTGTGTTCAGCTCCACAGGTCAGGGGTTCAAACCTTGCTAACGACTTTTGAAGAAGCAAATCTCACACGTCTATGTCAGAAATCAGCCCCAGAAGTTTAACACTGGTGAGTTCTCAGTAATCTATTGAAAAGCAATGATATGAAGAAGGGAAGCTTTTTGCCTTTGAAAATGCAATCTCCACACCCTGCTGTACCTGAAAATGTGCTTTAGCAGTGGTAAAAATGTCACGTTGCCACCAACATGCATTGGACAGATCTGCCTACAGCAGAGAGGGCTCATTTGGCAAAATTTAGCAAAGGGTAGAGATTCTCAGCATTCAGAGGACTTTGGTTGAGTTAGATTTGAGCCAACCCATCAGGGAAGGCTGCTCTTATTTTCTTTAGTCATCTCTCTGCTCACACTTGTTCATGATTTTCTCCTAAGAAAAGTAGAGAGTGTGGGGAGGTGACTTTCTCTGCAAGGAGAAGGTGGGAGAGCGAATACATATCTCAGGTGTGAAGATCTGTTGTTGGGGAGCTAAAGCCATAGGCATGGGAAGGTGGAACAGGTCAAAACATCTTGACTTGCCTTTCAATCAAAGAACTATGAAATCTTCTGGAAAAAAATCCCTCAGGTATCATATGAGCTAATGTTGCAATGCCTTTTTTGTGTAACTAAATAAAGATAAGGCAAATGTGTAGTAATTACTTATTGCTGTCATGCTGAGTTTTTGGTCAATTCCACATATAGGAAAAAAAAAGAAGTGCATTTGAGCTTTATTTCTAGTAATGACTTTGGGAAGGACTTTATAATATCTTACAGGGCACCAACAGCTGCCAGAGGATGAGAAACATCAGCATAGATGCACCTTCCCCAGACCTGGGCCATGTGTAGCATGTTGTGATGCCCATTGGCAAAGACCGACAAAATGGGAAAGGGCAGCATCAGCCAAGGGAATTTGGTAACAGGTTGAAGGGGCTTAAGCAATTTAGAAAGAAGATATGAATACCTATTCCTTGTGAGAGTGAGAAATACTGTAAATATTCTGGTGTGATGCTGAAAGAAGCAAGTGCTGTATCTAAAGGCACAGCCCTTCAAAGAATGAAAAAGATGCTCCTGCTCTGCTGAGGTTTAGTTCAGATAAAGTTCCAGTTTGGGCTTGTGAAGGATCCAGCCACTCTGCTCCTTTGCCCTGCTTCCACCCGTGTCACACACTGTGCTCTGAGCAGAAAACTCACACTCCCAGGTGTGCATCTGCTTGTGGCAACACTCAGGCCAGGAAGAGAATAGCTCAGCTTTCATGTGGGGGCAGAGGATTAAAACAAAAACAGAACCTGAGGGGGTTGGTATATTTTTTGTGTTGCGAGAAGCATCAGGCAACAAAAAGAGATGAAAGAAAAATCCACTTCTCTCTCTAGAGATCCAGCAGACTAAAGAGAGGAGGTGTGAGAGGAAGGGGATGCCTGGAGAGGTGAAATATTGGCCCAAGGTCACAGAGCCAGGGCAGGGTTCGCTGAGGACTCAAAGCTTTCCCAGTTGCAGCCTATGGTTTGTCTATTTGTTGGATGTTCTTGACTTAAGATGTCATTTTCAAAGCTGAGTTAGCAGCTGTAATTGCACTCCAGTCATCTTTATTGCATTCTGGTAGTTCACTCAGACAGCCTCTTAGGCACAGCACTTCATGGACCTCTGGAATGGCAGCAGTGTGCTGTGAGGAGCTCAGTTTAGGCTGCGCTTAGCACTGCAAGGTAATGGCAGACAATAAAGTAAAGCAGACAGGTGGGAGGGCTGTAACACTCAATGTGCTGATATATCAAAGGAAAGGTAATGAAATCCTCCGTGGGTAGCTCTTCCTTCATCCATAAAACAGGACAGTTCTCAGCAAGAGAGAATTACATTTAAATGTAGCTTTCCCTTGTTAACATTTTTTGGACATTGTCCCTTCTCTCTTGTCTGTGTTGTGATGACCACTAGATTTTTCCCTTGGATCTCAGTTTAGTGTGGACAAGAAAAGAAGAAGGTTTTAATAATCTTTAAGTATGAAACTAAATATAGATTAAAACCTAACTGTTTGCCTAGCATCAGTTTTCAAAAAAAATTGATGAGGCTGGACCTGGAAGTAAAGGTGTGCTGGCCAGTGAGAATGCGTGAATGGAAAATAAAGTGTTAAATGGGAGGGAATAGTGAACATAAGGAGATTGATGTGCTTGGACATTCTGGAGTATCACTGCCCTGCGATACCAAAAGCCAGAAGGGTGAAACTGCATTCACAGCAGCAATTCTATAAATGTGTGCTACGACTGTTGGAGAATAGTGCTATCATTGAGAAAAAAACAAAACCAAAAGAAGTGAAAGTTATAGAGACAATCAAACATTAATAATCTGATTGCAATTGTACCAAAAGTCTTTGAGTCACTCTGAAAGCAAGGAAAAATCAGAGACATGGAGATGAGCAGAAACCAGGCTAAAAAACAACACAGGTTTATCAAAGGGACAGCATGTCGTGCTGTTCAATACCTTTCTCTGATAAAGAGATTATATCTGTGGGATTTACCTCGTATAAAAACATCAAAAAAACATTTGAGACAGTGTCATGTGAGAAACTGTAAGTAAAATCAGAAAACATGAGGACCAGTGCAAGAACTGTACAGTGAAATGACAGGAAGGAAGGAAGCTTTAGTAGTTGACAGGAGCTATGTCAGTCTCGGGGAAGTTACTGACAATCTTTTTCAAAAATCCTTGGAAGATCATTTAACAGAAAAAAAAAGGAGAAACGGCGAGGAAAGATAAATATCATCCTTCATGAGGTGACTGTGAGACACCATGGCTATGAGAAGATAAATACCTTGGTGGGCTGCACTGACACAATCTCATCCAGTAGAGGTAGGTAAGCAATGAAACCACTGTGTAAGGCACTGGTCAGGCATCAGGAATTGTAACATTTTTCTTTATAAAATGTAAATGTAGAATTCTGGCCATCTACATTCAAGTGATATGAATAACAAACCAACAGGAGCAGGAGAGTGGGTAGGAGCAAGAGATTGTCCTTTATGAAAGGAGAAATGAAGAGTAAAACTTCTACAGCCTGGTAAAAGAAGGATAAGCAGGTGTATGGCAACCATCTGTGAGGATGGAGACTCAGGAAAGGA
>VZTI01000186.1:65215-114906 GCA_013397865.1 Struthidea cinerea | reverse complement strand
AGAGGAGAGGAGAGGAGAGGAGAGGAGAGAGGAGAAGATTAACACACATGAAGGAACAGACATACACAGACTAGCTGGGGATACTCTTTAGTTAGCAATTTCTAACCATCAGAGCAGCAAGGCTCTGGAACAGTTTCTGGGTGGGGTCAGGATACAAAACTAGACTATTTTGAAGATGGCACATACTTGGTCTGCCTGCAACAGGCAGGGACAAAACACAATGACCTGGGAAATCCCTTCTTGCCCTGCACTCCTCTATGTTAAAGAGGAATGGGTGATGCCATGGGTGCATGTAGGGAACTAATGTCCACATTAATTGTTATGCACTGTCCTCAGCTGAGGATTTTTTTTTGCTCTCATGGCAGTGTTTGAACACTGGCTGACTGAATTTTGGATGTGATATCTTTTGAAGTAACCTGCAAACCTTCCTCCCCAGCTCTGAAAGCATATCATCCATCAGAGAGTATATCCCTGAGCATCCCAACCTCCAAGGACATGTCCCAAAGAGCTGAGTGTCAATGGCAGAAGACAATGAATCACTGAGACATAAAGGCAGGTATGTAGTTATAAGAGATGCTCTGGTTTATGTGTCTTCTGTGGGGAGGAGGAGGTGTGCAGAGTACTGAAAATAAACTGTGGGACAAGCACTGCTTTTATGATTACTAAAAACTTCACACGCCATCAATTCTAAGACCTCTGGTCTTTAATCCAATATCTGAGGCTTACAAACAACTTGCTACCATAACTCACTAAATCTTCATGATTCTCTGGGTCAGAAATGCAGCCCTGGTGATTAGAATTCAATACATCTCCACCTCTTTACACCATGCTTGGGTCTGGCCACGCAGCCATCCTGGTGGCCTTTGGCTTGGACTGTGTATTAATTTAGGTACAGCATTTATGCTGCAGTTCAGCAAAGTTATCGGTTGTCTGAATAATGTCGTATGAAAGGGAAATACAATTTCATTTAGACATCTACAGGGATAATTCAGTGTTCCAAATATCCCCTTGGCAGACGTGCAAATTGAAGGTTACTTGCTTCCTCAGCTTCATAACAGAGCTCTCCTTGATGCATCCACCTTAAGAAAATAAAAAAAAAAAATTCAAAATCTAATTTAGCAACTGCCCACATAGTACTGGAATATTTATAACCAAATGATATCTGAATTACTTCAGCCTTTAGTAAATCTATGTCACTTGCAGAAGTAGACTCTGAGGCTTTTCCTTCTGTGAGCTGGAATCAGTGGCCCATTCAAACGCTCCCCAAACACTCCTTAACACATGGGCTTCAGATACCTCACTACATAGGGAGTTACTAAAGATGGTCAAAACCAGGTTCATGATTTTAATTTATATTTGTTTTATGCAGTGTTTCAGAGCATATTTACAGACATATCCTAAGATTTTCATAGTTAAAAAAGATTATCATCTTGTGGAAACATGTCTGTCCCTTCTGTGACATGCAGAGAAGAGCTGCCAGGTCTCTCTGAACTCCATCCATCCTACCTGAGACCTTAACTGGGATTCTTGGATGATCCCATGGAAAAAAGAGGAGAGAATATTTAATTTTGGTTTTTTAAATTTAATTTATTTAAAGGCAATGAGACTTTTTTTAAAGGTACAGAGACTGAATAGGCCAATCCTTCTTTTCAGTGATTCTCTTAAATTGTGCTGGCAATAGTGGCACAACCTTCATTTGCAAGGATGAGAACACATCTTTCTGCTTATATGGAGGTAGCACTTAGAGAGAGGAGCAATGCTTGAGAAACAGAAGGTGGCAGCTGCTGGAAGTGAGCAACTGTTTCTTATCCTGGCATTGGACACTTGTAAATTTTGTCCTCATTTTGAATTCTGACCTGAGCAGTTTGAACAAACAAGAGTCATAGAATCATGGAAAGGCTTGGCTTGGAAGGGACCTTAAAGACACCTCCCTGCCATGGTCAGAGACACCTTCCACTAGACCAGGTTGCTCCAAGCCCCATCCAGCCTGGCCTTGAACAGTTCCAGGCATGGGGCAGCCACAGCTTCTCCAGGCAACCTGTTCCAGTGCCTCACCACAAATTGATTAAAGAACTTCCTCCTACTCTCTAATCAAAATCTTGTCTCTTTTAGTTTAAAACTTTCCCCCCCTTGTCCTATCACTGTCTGCCTCCCTCTTTTTACAATCATTTGTATGAAAGTCTTAGAAGAGTTAGAGAGATGTTTGGAAATATATCTGAATTTCTTTCCATGAAGATGGGAAAATATAAAAAGAAAAAAGACAGAACTCCTTTGCCACTGATAGTCATTACCCAAGAAAATAACATAACTTCTGGAATAAAGAGTCGTGTTCACTAACATCCAGGCTTCTACACCACAAATTTTTGCCAGCATGGTTTCTTTGCTAGCCAGTGTGATGAGGCAATGTGATGTGTCCAGGCAAAAAGCCCCAGTTCACCAGCAGTTACACTGCCATTGTAGTACAGAGTTTATTTGAAGATTGAACGGTTGGAGGATAAGAACAGAGACACAGATGCCCGTAAAGGGCATCACTCAACTTGTCCTCACTGTCTTACTGATGACAGTATCAGTTTGTCCACTTTCTGTGTTCAAGCAACAAAACTTTGCAGTAGGAGCCTACAGAGAACATGAATGTCCTGATCAGTTATCAGGACTTTGCACTGTGTCCTTTCCCATCATACCCATGTCTGCCCAGATCTCTGAAAATCACTTGCTGCAGTGGCTCTCTGTACTATCTGTATCCTAAATTAATAACATGCCAGTTTATTATGGGACACAGTTCTCTGCATTCAGGAAAATGAGGATAGAAACGTAGTGCTGCTTCCTGCCTGTGGCATTTCCTTTCCTCTCTGGGATGTAAACTCCTCTGGGTCACTATCAAACTACATTTCTGCAGTCTTTTGCTTCTCTGGTTAAAACTGAGTTTCAGACCAGATCCCAGGAAGCACTGAACAATTTAAATTCCTGTGGTAAAGGACATGCACAGTGAGAGTCTTAACACCGACTCAGGTCAGGTACTTCTTTGATTCTGCTACAAAAGAGGGAAGCTGTGAGCTTCAGCTCCCACAGAGTTATTCAGTGTTTATCTCCAAAGGGGTATGACATCTGAAGTGTAGTAACAACCATCTATCCTCCTAAGCAGACAAAGCTAAATGCAAATTTCACGGCAATGAAAATACAGAATTTCCATTTCATGCTTGGAAGAAGGGGCAGGTTTTTATGACCTGATCCAATTTCAGAGACTTCCTGAACTGATAGATCTGATCTGATCCAAACTAACTGCTGCTGCCCTTGAGTGCCTCCAGTCCTTGCTCCCTGTTTCTGTATTTCTTTCCTGAAATTTGATCCTCTGCCCTTCCCTGTCCCCCAGCACTGACTCCATTTTGGTGCTTTGTGAAGTTCCCCGTTCTGTCCCATGTGGGTGCATTAAACCACATTACTAGTTTAAATGCCTATCTTTGACCACTCCAACCTCTCCAAATTCTCAGGTCTTCCTGTCTACAAGCATCAACACCTCCACGTCATGTCATGTTCCCATGGGGAACAGTCCTGCTGGCTGGTAGGGATTACCTGGATAGTAGGCTGTAGGAAAGACAGAAGCCATTTAAACTGATTGATATATTTTTTTTATTGTGGCTCCATTTCACTGTGTTCAGCACAATCTGCTCCTCCCACTGATGCAGGTGTTCTGTGACACCATCAGGGGTCATCTGTGCAGGGCCAGGGGGAGGTTGTGGGTTCGCCCCTTTGGTTCCGGTGACTTTTTTTTTTCCTAGATAAAACCTTATCTTCCCTTTCCCTTTCTGCCAGCAGGAACTCACATACAGGATCTGTTAGGCTTGGGCAGGTCCCAGATGGCACAGGGCACACAGGAAGTCTGTGGTAGAGCAGGAAATTAACACTCCACCAAAATGGCAACATTTTTTCTCATTCTTTTAACTCGGGGGCCAGGCAAAGTGCCAGGCCCCATGACTGCGGCTGAGGGGAATGAAGGGACTCTTTGCTGACTTCAAGTAAGTGGTATTGTCCTTAGAGCAGAGAAAAAGCTTGGGACTGTCACACAGGAATACAAGTGACCCTCCAAATCTGCAGCTGTAAAGTCTGGGGGCTCCTTCATCTTCTACCAAGGACACAGAGCTGCTGTAGGGAGCAGTGAAGAGCTTACTATGAATGATGGGCATCAAAGTGTGGGGTTGAAGCTTTCCCAGCTCCTGATTACCAGTCATGAAAATATGGCAATTCCAGCCTCAGTTTTTCCACCCTTTCAGGAAAGGGTGTGATGTGGAAACCTCCTCTAAAGCTGCACCCTATTCTCCAAACCATGGGTTTGGGATGGGGAAGAGCAGAGAACGGGTTCCTCCTGCCCAGAGTGGCTCCTACAGAGCAGGGTGAAACCCTCCCCACACTCTTGTCCACCTCTGCCTTCCCTTCAGGCAGGACAATGCCACGACCTTCAATCAAACACCTCCCCAAGCAGCCGTGGGTGCAGCTGGGTCCTCTCACTGCAGTGCATCTGTTCCCCCTAAGTGTGAGGTGCTGTCTTGCAAACTATTCCTCTCTTAATAAATTATTGATGAAGCTTCTCCCTGACAGATTGCAAAGCCAGGGAGCCTTGGGCAATTCTGCTCCTCCCCGAAAATGTTCTAACACTTGTATTTATCTGAAGAACATATGCTCATTGTTCCTGATGACTTTGCAGCTTTTTGAGTTGTTGTCTTCTTCAGGAACACAAATGCTTTGGCTTCCTGCAGACAGGAAAATCACCTTCCCCTCCTCTATGCTCAACTTTTCATGGTGTTTTTGGAATTTAATGGGGAAGTACTCTACTGGGAATGTGACTGGACTGCTTACTGATGGATTATGAAGTTTTAACTTTGAACTGACTGTTGGTATTGGAATAAATGCTCAACAAAGAAGCAAATTAACACAAAACTCTATTTTGTATTTTGCGAGTTTCTGTACAGCTGCACTTCTGAGGAGCCAAAGAGCTTCAGATTGTTCACGTTTTCTAAAGCACAGGAGGTTCTCAGAACAGTGGGGAAACTTGATTTTAATAGAGTTTTTCAAAACAGTTTCAAATTGGCCACCTTGGAGTCAGCATGTGAGCTTCTTGTCATCATGCCTGAGGGGTGGTTGTCTGCCCTGAGTCCTCCTTGTATATCTTAGATCACTAAAAAAGTGAGGCAGAGCCGTATCTCTGCTGGAAACTCAGTTCCCCAGGCATGCTCTGACTACAGCAAGTTGCCTTGGAGGTGTGTTAGCAGCCAAAACCTGGCTTATCTCTACAAGCAGAGTAACCTTCAAATGGCAATGGAGAATATATTTTACTGTTGGTAAAGCCACATGCAGCCACTGCTGTCCCAGCCACAACCAAGGCTGGTCCGGGCTTGGGGTACTCTTTGCAGTGCTTGAGCCACACAGGTGGGCTTGGGGCAGGTAGGTCTGCTGGGGTCATGCCCATGCACAGGTCAGGCCATGTTTGCAGGGCTTTACTGAGTGCTGGAAGTTGGATTGCAGCTTTAGAAAGTGGGTTAACTATCAAACTTCACATTCTTCCCAATTTCCCTCAAGTCATCTTTCTAAAACTTGTCATCCTTTTACTGTGCCAAAAATTTTTTAAAATATTCCCTTTTAAGTCAGCAGAATCTCCTGCTATTTCCATATTTAACTTCACTATTATTTTTATCTGCTCTGTTTTGTGCTTCTAGAGTCAGGTAGAACTCTTTTGTTCTCTTTGAAAGCTGCAAATGCTCACCTACCAAGTCTGCTTTTGTGTTGGCTCCACTGGCTTAATGGAGAGGGCTCCTTTACATTCCCCAAGGAAGGGGGTGTAGAAAGAAGGAGGGATGGTAAAAAGCAGGTAAAGGTTGGAGGTTGGTCAACACTTTGCAGCAGTGTTTCTGTGAGTGGTTACATGTGCTCTCCTTGGAAGCATTCAGAGCTGTCTCTGTCAGTCCCTACACAGTAAGAGCTTGAACCTTTAGGGTTTTCCTTTTTAAATTTGACAGTATTTTAATTTCCATAAGTCATCAGTTATCATACCCCAATGGCCATTGTTTCCTTGGACCAGAGGAAAATACAAGCTAGTTTTCCTTCAGTACCTTTGTCCCAGTGTGCCAATCCTTGGTTTAGGATATGAAGTATCATGAACTTTATGTAAGGTTGTTGTTTTCACTCTGTGTTTCATTATTACTGATACAGACTTTCAAGCAAAGGACATAATACTAAAAATTTTCTTTTTGTGCTTCTTCCATCTGACATGGTAGTCTGGCTCAATTCTTGATTTGTGGGTAAAACTTCAGGGTACAATCTATTAACCTCATTTTGTTTTTACATATCTCCTTTGCTGCCTGAGACCTTCATTTAAAACTTTCATCCATTGTGAAAAGCAGACAGGATAAGCACTGACTGCTGGCTAGAATGGATATTTCTAATCCATCTTCATCAAAGCTACACCGAGTTCACCCTCCTTAATCCTAAATTGCAACCGTTTTCTAAACACTTGGGAAAGATGATCAATACTGTAAAGAAAATACCTGGAGTGCCCCAGGGCAACCTCTGTGGTAGCAGTTACCTTCCTGGTGAAGTAATCCCACCTCTCAGCTCTCAAAGGTTGTAATTTTCAGTGACAGAATCTTTTAAAGTCTTCTGTCAGGGTTAGGAGTTTTTAGAGGTCTTGCACTCTAGTTGGGGTCTCTTCATGCAACTTTTTTTTACATTACCAGTGAATGCTTTTTAAGTCACTATTGAAATGATCGTGTGGAGGGCAATGACAGAAATGGGACCACAGATTCCCCCTGACCTGTTAGAGATATTGCAAAACACTGTCTCTAACTAACTGTGAACACGGTTTCTGGCTCCCGATCTTGGGAACAAGAGGCTTGTTTCTGCAACTAATATTGTAAGATTAATCTCAAATCTACCAGCCCTAGCATCTCAAAATAAAATATTTTCTCGTTTATTGGACAGAGTTTGGGGAAGAGTTTCCAAACTTTCTGGACCACAGGAAGGTCTCAGCCCCAGGCGTACCTTACTCATTTGTGCCCTTAGTGAAAGGTTTGCAGAGGAAGCAGGGATGTGGTGACCAGCTGTGTCGAGGACCTGTGGGACCCCACAAACCATAACTGGGGGATCACCGTGGCTGGGCCTCATGGACATGTGCTGAACAAACTGAATACAAGCAAACATTGAATGAGAGTCACGGTCAAGATTTTGCAGCCTGAAACACAGGTGCTTCATTCCAGAAACTTTTTCAAAACTGGAAGAGTGATTTCACTGCTGATTTTGTGCCTCAATATCCTCAATTATGGCATGTCAAACTGTGGGATAGGATGGAAGACAAGGGCCAGCAGTGATCCATGCTGGCACCACATGCAGCACGGGGCAGCACTGTGGGGCGATGCCAGCTGCGGTCTGGCAGCAGTAAAGCTGCTCAGGCTGAGGTCCAGCTGACCTATCTTGCATTCCCACAGGATGCATTCACTCAGGTGGCAACAGATCTACACCATTTCTTTTTTCTGGTACTACCATGGTCAGGATCAGGGCTTGAGGGCCCACTTGGTGGGCAGCACTTTAGGAACTTTTGAGGATGATGCCCTTGAAGCTCATGCTCCTGTGTGGTAGGTATGGAGTGTTATTTTGCAAGGATGACAAAAAGGATTTCTAGAAGTTTCCTAATTCGCACGGAAATGGTGCCAGTGTGTGTTTCATTTCCACACTGAACTCTGGAACAACTAGTTACAAAAAAAAATTTGGTTGGTGCTGGGTCATCAAATCCAGACACCTTTCACCTTTGTGAACACTGTAAATCCTGTTCAAAGTCTGAAAAACTCTATTTTGAGATTAACTAGATTGCCTTTCCTCCATTACTAGCAAGGCATTCAAAATCCTCACTCTTCTAACAGAAACTGCCATAGGATTCTCAGCCCAAATTTACTGACAGCTAAGTCCTTGTTCCCGCATTTCTTTTAATAGTCCTCCCTCTAGGGTTTATAGCCAATCCATCATCTCACATTTTACAGAATGATCATCTCTCTTTCATTTGTTAAACTAAACAAGATAAATGACTTTAGAGTGAGAGGAGATCAGACTTATTGTCTCATAGAATGGCACAGCATATTGTAAGTACCTCTTTCCAATCATCTTTTGTGTTCTAGAGCGCAGTGGTCTGAAGTTATGTAGTGAAGTATTAAAGACAGGAATTTGTTTATTCCTGTGGGAAAATACCTGCCCTGCTGTACCATTACTGGAAATATCACATCTGAAAAGTCCCTGGCTCACAGTGATTATTTTCATGCTGAATTCCCTCTTCCCCCCAGCCGTGCTATTTTTCTTGTGGGATATTCCCAATCCAGCAAGCTTTTTATAGTTCCTGCTATTGGGTCTGGATTTTATGTGCTGGGTTTTTTCCCCAGCATTCTGGGTGAGGGATTTTTCAGTACCTTGGGTATACTGAGATCCCTGGACTTGGCTTTTACCTGGGATATGAGTGTACTCTTCTACGTGTGCTCCATTTTTCTGATTGCCTGGGCTTTACAAACAATCCTGCCTCTTTCTTCTCATTAAAACAAGAAATATAATGCTTATTTCATATTTTATCTAGAACTTTAATTCCCTCCTAATCCATACTGGCCTTGTCCCTTTTCTTCTTCTTCGTTTTAGTAGGTAGACACATTGCACCAGAAATAACTCGGTATGACTGCTGGGCTTTCTCATCTGTTGACAGCATTAACAGATCAGATGTTTTGCTAATGCTTCTGAGGTGATGGTCCCAATTTATTTTTCTTGTTCAGGTTGGGTTATAGGAGTAATTTGCTAAAAGTGAATAAACAAGAACTCTTTACTTGTAAACAGAACTTAATTGGTAGTGGAGTAATTTAGAGATAATATCACAGTGCCCTTCTGGCATGGGATGCACCGTCACTTTCATGCTCATTGATCCTGTTTGATTCCCATGGCACGCAGACTGCAGCTTCCATCAGACCTCTGGAGCCCACCATGCACAGGTCACTGTATCTGACACGTGCATTTCATTTAACATCCCTAACAAGTGGCTGTCCTTTGATTTCTCATTTCCCTGACTCCCACCTTATGTGACACACAGGCACAGTTCCCTGGGTGGGCAGCATCCAGCCTAGGAATGCACCTTCCACAGGGCTCCTACATGTCTTCATAGCAAAATAAAATGGTGCTGCTTTCATCCAGTTTAATCATGTGTCTCAGTTTTGTGAGCATTAAAACCTTTCAAAGTATTTTCATGCAACTCTAACTGACACCTTTTTCTTTTTTTTTCGGTGAGTAATGAAAAGAAGTAGGGTGAAATTAAATACCTCTAAAATGTTTTGTCAGTTTTCCCCCTATGTTCCAACTCTGCTTTGCACTGACTGACAAATAAGATGCATATGAAATTAAAATCACCAATGAATAACGCATTTCTCCAGGAGACCGTGTAAAGCCAGGAAGATTGTCTTTCCCATTTATGAATTTAAAGCATGAATAATTTAGCAATGTACTGGCACACTAAATATTTATTTGTGGTGCTGCTCTGAGCAGAAAAGATTTAAAAAGGCACAGAAAACAAACTTGACTTTGACCATGAGGCTATAAATAGGAGATTTACATGCTGACTTAAGAGGTTTAGGAACATGTACCTCAGTTGCAATAGGATTTATGCTACTGAATCCCCATGTTTCTTCTGGAAATGTCCTCTAACATCTTCTGTGGTTCCTAGATATTGCCTTGGTTTGCCTGGATGTGCCTTCTACTTTTGGCCCTTTTTGAACACAATATGTGGTAATACTCTGCAATCAGCACTTCAGCTGCACTGGTTTTAATTATAAATACACTTCATGCAATTAAAGATTAAATCCTCTATCCCTGACTAGCTTTCTGAAACTGGGCTAACAATCAGAGCGCTTGTTTTTCTGTGTGCAAGGGAAATCATGATCAGCCCTCCCTGGAATCATCCTCTGGAGGGAATGTGGGGGTGGAAAGAGAGGATAGTGGAGTCTGTTTTCTGTAAATAGAGAGGAAGGAACCTGGGGATGTGTTTTCCACCATCCGGTTTCCAAAGATGAAAAGCAAACAACACCTAAAGCCCCTCGGGCAGCTCAGTGTCTCTCTTTTCTCTCTCTGTTCTCAGCTGTCACCATTTGAAATGGTTCTTAGGGTCCTACATCTCTGAGTTACTGTTCTGAATCAATTTACAGTGGTGCATGAAGGGACAGGACGGAGTGGACAAAATGTTCAGGCACAGACCTGCTTTTAAGAACTTGGCTTTATAGTTCATGCACCATGATTTTAAGAAGGAAGCTGACTGCATGTATTTTTAGCTAGAGACAAACAGCACAGGTAAAGCTGTAAAGAGAGATGATATTTTAAATGGGGAAGCACAAGATGCCAGAGCTATGACTGAGCATCCCAATGCTTGCATTCTGAGTCATGTTAGAAGTATCTTTTCAAAAAGCTCTGTTCATATTTTTCATTTTTGCAGCTCCCTTTTTTTAAACAAGCCAATCATGTTGTTTTCCTCTGCAGAGTGGTAGATGAACGTTGCATTATCAAGCTGGTAAATGAGCTGAAATGCTGCATTTAAAACCACTTACTGCCAAATCTGCCGTGCAGGAGGAATACCTTGTGAGCCTAATAGTCTGCCCAGAGCAGAGTCTGGGCAACTCAGGCTTCAAATGCAGCTCCTTCCCAGGAGAGGCACAAAAAATGTGAAGTGTCAATGAGATGGCATTCTGCAAGAAGACTCCCAGCTAAATGTTGGGTTGTGCATGCAGAAGGCATTGTCTGGAATTCTCTGGCCTGTGGTACAGCAGATGGGTGGAGTCAGGCTAGATAATAACAATGGCCCGTTGAGGTTGCATAAGCCACGAGTGGCATGAAGATAGGAATGTATGTTTATGTTAACCCCATAAAAACTCATGGGAAACATCAGTAGCATTACAAAATCAAGCACACAGAGGTTAGGAAAAGCCAGAATTAGGGGAAGACTACTAATTTATGCACAGCCACTGTGATTACCTTTTAATGGTAATGGTGGTGGTTAATGATGCACATTTCTTTGTGATGTGAGGGTTCAGTGGGGAAGAGAACTCTCTTCTGACCTGTCCTGACCAAGCCAGTGGGACACCTGTGTCATAGGGCTGCTTGGAACCCCTGTCTTTGGGTTTGGGACCCCTGGGAGCAGGGATCTGGGCACAGGGCTCCCCTCTCACAGTGGGTTACAGATCAGAACCTCCACACTGTCAGAGAGAACAGATTTAAGCTTTCTTCTTGAATTAGTGTTCCAGCTGGGAATACTTTGAGCTTCACCCCTGCAGACAGGCTTATGGTAACACTCAACCCTGCAGTGCCCCAGCCCATCAGTGGACTAGACCTCAATCCTCCAGTCCCATATGGAAAACAGAGGCAGGAGCGTTTCCTTGTTGCACAGGAATGCTGTGAGCCAGGAAAGTCCATTACTGAGAGATTGCAACTTGCACAGAAAGCAGTGGTTAAATAAATGGAAAATGTCTCATACGAGCCTGTCATCTCCTCCACTGATCTTCTCCAGAGCAGAGACTGGTAATTATAGCACTGTACGGTAAATTAAATGATGACTTTGTCCAATAAAGCTTAAGTTAATTAATTTTTACTTGTTCTTTATAAGATTTGTACTGAACTTGTGTTCAAAGCACAATGCCTTAGCCGTAAGTGTTTTCTAGTCTCACTGGCTTGTTTTAGCTACAACTAAACCCACCTCACTCTGAAGCTTGTATCATCCACGGGCCAAAGATGTAAAAGGTGGGTTCTTTTCCCCACTTTGCCTGGTGGTAGGTGGCCACATATCTGAAATAAGAATCGTGGCCTTAGTTTACTATTCTGAGTATAAATTTTTCCTGCTTAAATTCCTGCTTTATTCTTGACAATTTTAGGCTCTTTAATTATTTGATACAGTGAATATTTTCATCCTCACTTCATAACTCTGTATATTGTAATTTCTTTTCCCCTTTTTTAAAAAAAGCAAATGATCATTTGTTTTGCCCATTTGGAACAAGCAGTCTCCTGGGAGCTTAAGAGAGTGCTCATCTTTCACCTTTCATCTGCAGCAGAAAAGAAGAGTCTGCCGTGACGCACTCAGCTGCACGGGTTAATGCCAGCAGAGTTCACCGTGGCACAGTTTCCCAGCCCCGCTCCTCCGAAGCCTCGCTGCTTCCTGCACAGTCGTCTCTTCAGATGGATGAGCTAAAGGCACTTTCCTCGGCATAATGTTGCATTAGCTGGGTGTTGTTTATGGATTTTGTTGGTAAGGGGTGCTGTGGCACACTTCAGTGTGGGAAGGTGGTCAGGTGGTCACGGTCACGTACCCCAGGGGTTTGGGCAGCCAGGCTGGTGGCAGCTTCTGAAGGGGTAGGGTTATGCAGGGTGACAATGACCTTTGCGGGGAAGAAGTGCTGCCCACACTAGTCTCACCAAGACCCACCTCCTCCCACTTGCAGCTGTGACCTTTCTCTGTCCCCTCTCCGTGGCAGCAATAGCCTGGCCCAAGGGATCTCTGTGTGAGAAGGGTAGAAAATGGATCTGGCTCTGTGTTCCCCCTCTGACTGCTCAGCCTGGCACTGTTTCCTGTGCTATAGACCATGCTGAAAAGTCCAGCCCCAAGATGCTGCTGGTTTTACTTATCTGTGTTTTCCATACTCCGGGTCTCACAGGTAGGCTCAGAAATTACCCTTTTGAGGTAGGGCTTTCTATTTTATCAGACTCTGGGTCTGGCTCTACTATATGTGCCCAGTAGCAAAGGAAAATCAGGGTACTTATTACCTAAGTATACATATAGAAGTCTGACTTTACAATGCACTGCTCCTGGTGAAAAATAATTTCCTTTGAGAAAAGGACTCACCTTTCTGCATTTTGGGTACATCAATTTTTCTTAGGGGCAACCTGGATTTTGTAGAATAGATGACTATAAACATATAGAAAATTAATATATGCAGTGTTCAGTGAAGGTCCAGTCAAAGTGAACTCAAATGTGAACGTCAATGACAGAAAACCAATTCCTGAGCCACAGTCTGCAACTATAGGCAGGAGTAATTCTATATTTTAAACAAAATATAGAGTTACTCCTGCCTATATAGATAAATGTACATTTCCCTTATTTTACCCTGATAAAAATTTTATTGCAAATGGTTTATCTACATCAGAGTGATAACTTCATTTTTTTCTGTGGAGGAAGAGAAGTGGTTAATCTGCAGCTTTTTGTGGCTTTCTGGGATTAAAAGATGAGGAGAATGCTCTCAACTTTTTAGTGAAAGATGCACCAATGACAAAAACGTAAGAGAAACCCACAGCCCACAAGCACCTTTCATCAAATACTGCCTAATCAATAAAATGCTAAACAAAATTAAACAGCTGGGGTATAAATAACACATACAAGATCACTTTGGAAATTGAACCAAAAATAAAGATTAGGATTTGTTTTGGGATTAAATGGTTTAATTCTTCTTTGTGTTGGATTTGTTTTTAAGTTGCAGGTGGTTTGTTTGTTTTTAATTGCAGGTTGTTTGTGGTCCTCTGTGGGAGGGACATGCTAAAAAAGGTGTTAAAGGCAGGGGAGCACAGAGGGACAAATAGTTCCCAGCCCTGCAACTCTCCCCAAGTTACCTCCAGCAAACCTTGCTTAGGGCAACAGGGTTATGCTTTTGGAAGGAGCTGGAGACCTGAGTCTTCCAGATGTGACAGGTTTCACATGTGTTGTAAAAGCTGTAACTTTCTGGAAGTGTCCAAAAAGCTAAAATTAATCTGGTGATGTAGTCACAAGCTAAAACAGTAGTTGGGGTAGGCTGGTGGGAACAAGGGAGTAGATGAACTTGGCTCACCACTCCCTCTGATGTGAACACTGATGTTATCTCCTGCTGGATTAGCTCATCAGAAGGAGTTAGAGCAGTAAAAGTCACTGGTTCTGGCACTTTTCTGTTTTGTTGCATCCCAAAATGGATGCATAGCTAAATCTGATTCTCTTGCAGTCCTGTAAATATAGAGATCCTGAGAGTTGCAATGGATTGGCTACTTTAAAGAGAGCAGAATTCGATCCTGTGCATGTGGCTCTCTACCCTTCTGTGGGTAAATGCTAGAGAAAGTCAGCCCTTTTCCAAAAGATTCATGCCTTTTCAACCCACATCCACTAACTGATTGCTCTCTATAAATTGTAGTAGTGTTTGAGATAGTTTTACTATCTGCTGAAGTTTCTGATTCACTGCTTTATTTGAAGTGGCACTTTCTATTTCAAGGCACTCTGATTCAAGCACTTCTGAGCTTATATTTAAATGTTATTTTGGTCATCATTGCCCTAATGGAAGTCACAATGCCAAGAAGATGCTGCACAGGATGGGTTTGCGCTGCTGCATTCATCACCTGAACCATGCTCACGCATTCCTACTTGACAAATGTCTCAGAAATTCAGAGCATCCAAATGGCTTCCTGTTCCCTGCAGCTTCTGGAAGAAAAGTTACCTTTATTTGCACATGGAGATGGAGAGAGGCTCTCAGCAGCTTCTGGCTTCTGCCTTTAGAATGGAGTGAAGGCCCTTGTCGGGGAATACAGACAAGTGTTCTGTGTGGGCAGTGGGAGATAATGGGCCAGCTGGGGGGAGAAGTGATGTCGCTCTGGTGAAAAGTAGGCAGTGGGCAAGCTGAGGATAGACACTAAAAAGATAAGAAAGACAGTGAGGAGGTTTATATCTGATGGGGAGAAAAGTGATTGAAAAATGCATGGAGTGAAGAGAAAAACAAATGGTGGGGGAAATATATTGTCAAGATCATGTGGGGATTATGAGTGGGCAAAATTACATTTGCCAAGACCAAAGCAAAGGGTGTCAGAAGCACCATGTAGTGAGAAGGAGATATCTGTCACTCCCCTGTAAGAGCTCCTTGGTTCTGTTTGATTATCTTTTTACTAATGTTACAACTAAATGTTTCTTGCAGCTAAACTCCCTTCTCTGAGGATAAATAGAATAGAAGAGTTGTGGCATGGTTACGAAATGTGGTATAACTGAGGAGAAATAGAAGAGGTGAATTGTTACTAGAATGGCATTAGGGTGGTGCTAATGTTTCTCAGCAGTAGTGATGTTTATGGCTCTGTGTGAATCGTGTGCTGCAGTTTTACTGTGTCCACAGAGTGAAAGGAAGACAGATGAGCTACAATAGTCTGCAAGGAAATTGAGCCGTAAGGTGTGTCCTAAGCTCCCAGGAGGAATCACTGAGAGAAGTAATTTGATTTCTCAGATTCATAGCATCGTGGTATTGGAAAAGACCTCCAAGGGTCAGCCAGTACATTCACTGCACGAGGCAGGACCACCTTTATGGATGTTAATCATGCCAAACTTGCTCTTGAAGATGTCCAGTGCTAAACACTCCTGCACTCCCCAGACATCCCATTCTCCTGCTTATAAAGCATCTAGAAATCTTTTTTTCCTGGTTTACACTTTGTTGGCTATTAGTAAAGTATTTCAATCTCCTGTTTTGAAAGACACTTCGTAGACTTGATGAGATGACTTCTTGTCAGGACTGCAAGGCACAACTCTAACTCCTGTTGCAACACATTGCAACAGGGGCTCTGCTGGTTTAGGGGCCAGGGTTTAGCAGATGTGCCCATGGTGGTGTCCAACACCTGCATCTGGCATCATGCTGTTGTTATACTGCAACTCGGGAGCTCAGCAACAACATCTGTCCCCTGGCTCTCATACAAAGACCTGAGATTTTGATTTTCTTTTCCTGAGAAAAACAGAGCTAGAGGCTCTGCCCCTGCTTTTTAATGCAGAAAATAGGGATTCAAATGTGGTTTTACTTGGGCTGCTGTTGGGTTCCCTAAACCTGCTGCACTCCTTAAATTGTCACAGAGAAAAAAATCTGGAAGAAAACTCTGTAACTTGAGTCACCTGAAGGGTGAGAATAGTTGTTTCAAATTTTTGTGGTATATCCTTGTGAGAGTAGAGTTGAACTAATGCTTCCTTCTTTTTATTACATAAACACTTCTGTAATATTTCTGAAATCTTTCATCATTTTGTTATTTATGCAAAAAACAATGCATTAAGTTCAATAGATTCAATAGATCCTGTTGCCCCAAAACAGCATTTTCATCATAGAAAGGAGAATAGGAGAATTAATCCTTTTGGATTTGTGCAGTTATAGGAAGAAATTACTTGCGTGCTTCAGGAAAAAGGGAAAAAAACCCAGGGGACAAATACTGATCTTAACTTTTCATGTAAGATGTGAGCTCCTTGCATCAGGAGCTCTGATTAACTGCTTGTCTCTACAGCACCTCATGCAGGGCAGCGTTGCTGTAAATGTATTCTCCTGACTATCACATTAATAATGTCTAATAGGAACCGTAAGATTACTTGTGTATCTCTCCTCTATGATCCAGTGCAGGCACATGAAAGGC
Organism: Struthidea cinerea; assembly: GCA_013397865.1. Lineage (NCBI taxonomy): Eukaryota > Metazoa > Chordata > Aves > Passeriformes > Corcoracidae > Struthidea > Struthidea cinerea. Next base: position 98,481 of record VZTI01000186.1, on the reverse strand, counting down.
AAAACACCAGCACTATATACATATTTAATAGACAGCCACTGCTTGTAACCACGGAAAGGTCCTTCTAAAGCATTCTAATGGATGTCTCAAACACAACTGGTCCTTACACACTTGCCTTGAAAATTTGAGATCAGTGGAAAAGCTGAAATAGCAAAAATTCCAGGATTGCACTTTGGGTGAATTTTGAATCAAGAAATGGTACAGGGACCCAAGGTAACAGGCTAAGACACTTATCCATGTGCAGGTGCAAGTGCTTTATTTTCTTCCTTCCACTCCTTGTTATTTTCAATTCTTGAGAATTTGTGTCTGGTTTCTATACTTGCTTTTTCTTCCCATGGTTACCCGGACAAATCATAGCCTTTCTTTCATCCAGTCACAACTGTCTTTAAATGAGGCAACTACTCCTTTTGGGTGACAGAAAAGTACTCTAGTGGGGGAACAGTGGGGAGACCTAGTTTCCTTTTCTCAGTATGGCCTATTTGATGTCCATGGAAAAGTGTTGTGACATCCTCATGCCTCATTTCACCCAAGAATAAACAAAGATATTAATGCTTCCCTTTCTTTTGGCAAATTGTGTTGTTTGCTGATGAAAGAATTATATAATATTAGTCCTTGTTGTTTTTATCAATGTTATTGCTGAAGATTTCACATGCATTTTAGGGAGCAGGGAAATAAATGTACACCCACCAAAGATCCCAAAGGCTGTCCTTAGGAGCTGGATTGCTGTGAACACGAAGATGTGGAGCTATTTGAATCTGGTTGAATGGAGCTTTGTGTCTTGTGCTGTCCTCAGGCAGAAGACTTCTGTGTGCTGCCTGTGTCTGGGACAGAATTCCTCTTTCAAATGGATACTGGGCACTACCAGGATATTTCAGAAGTGTATTGAGACAGTTCATCCTGGAAAATGTGACTTCACAGCCAGTAAAACATTAGACATGGTAATAAAAGGGCTTAATATGTGTTGTTTGTTTTGCTGGCAACAGTGATTTTTTTTTTTTTAATTGTGCTTTTGAAGCTGAGCAGAATGAAGCCTCTACAGGATTTTCTGAGAGATTTGGTTTGGATTTTCATCTGGAGGATTATTGTTTCCTTGCAGACGATAACAAAAAAAATCTCTCAAAAATAAGAGCTTCTCTAGGTTTTTGACAACTACAAGCACAAGCCCCAGACCCTCCAGTCCTGGAGCTTGTCTGAAGTACACACTGCAGGGAAACAGCCTCTTCAGGCAAAAAGTGGTGCCTTGGTGTTGGCCTGTAAAACTATCAGATAAAGACTGTAGTTTAATTGCTCATTTAAGACAACCTAAAACTGCTCTGCTTTCTGCCCCAGCTGCCTGCCATGCCCCAACAGGAGAGCCAGAGGACCTTGATGCAGCCAGATAAACGAGGCTCCTCGCAGAGTGGTTCCCATGGATTGCACAGCCCGGGGCAGGGGGAGGGATGGAACCAGAACTTTCCACAGTGATATCAAGCTATATAACCGTGCTTTCAGGCTTTCAGGCAATTAAGCCAGGACTGCTGAAGTCCAGGGCATTAATATAAACTGCAGCTGGTGGCGATTTACATTATTCTGGGGGCTGTAATTGTGGCAGTTCAGGGGTGGCTCTAAGCTCAGTTTGGATATCTCTGTGAAGAGACAGAGGCAGAGAGCCTAAACATCAGCCACCCTTAAACAGACTGTGAAATGTGAGTCAGAGCCTTGATTTAATTCTTTATTATGGTGGAGAGGTTCAAAGTGAAGCATTACATTTTACCTTGGAGCTCTCAGCAGTGAAGACAACAGGTTGGCTACAGCAAAAGCCAAGCATGGGGCAGTGGCATGAGAATGCGTGCCTCAAGTTTAAAATTAAAGATTTTGCTCACCTGCAGAGTGCCAGTTATCTTTTATGATGCTTCCTATATTTTCTAGTGTCTTGTTATTTTCCCTGAAAATAGGGTCCAAGGCTAAGAAGAGTTTTATGCACTGAAACTGTCTGTACTGTGTCTGTGGGGAGGCAGCACTGGGGCAGGGGAAGTGACTGCAGGCACCAGGGGCTCTCAGGAGCTGCATATCCCCCTTGTTTTAATACTTAACATTTGGGATCCAGTCCATGTAATCTGAAATGAGGTGGACCAAAAATGAAAACAGCAAGTGAGGAACTAAGTGGCCAGAGAAGCAAAACTGGGTTCCCGATTGACTTCTTTAAAAGCATCCTTGAACAGGTGGACACTCTTCATGCAGCTCCAAGAGCATCCAAAAAATGAGGAGGGAGCCAATCTCTTCAGACCCAGTGGGAACCAAAAATGTCAGACAAAAAAAAAAACAACAACATCCCTTGATCAAGGGCATCAAAGACAGAAGGCACGTCTGAAGGAATGGGAACAGATGTGTGACCGCAATCCATCACCGAGGAGGTGCTGTGAGCTGTGACTCTTGGAAATGCCATTGTCTGGGAGCAAACTGAAGTCTCACCTGTCCAGCACATTTTAGGAAAAAGCAAGAGGCTCTGGAATCACAAATGATTTAATCTTTCAATCTTAAACATATTTTAACCTTTGTGTTTAATAGCCGCCAGTAGACCTGCCACCCATTAATACGGCTTATGACTAATTTGTTTTTTAATCCATTTATTCTCCTGGCTCGTATGATATATCACGGCAATGAGTTACAAAATTGAAGTGTGGTAAGGTGTTTGGCAGGCTGCTTATTCTTGGGGCCTATTTGTCATACTGTGAGAAATAGTCAACAGCTCACTCTCTAAGTGCAGTAAGACTTCCTAGCTCTTCTTTTACTTGTCACCTCAGGGCTAAGAGAGCTTCTGTAGGGTAGGAATTGTGGGGCGGTTTGGATCTTTCACCTGTATTTTCTATTCCTTTGAGTTTTTTTCTATCCTTCACTGCACTTTCATTTCTTTTGCTGCTATGCACAGCCTTCAGAAAACAATAAATCACATTTCATTTATGTTTCTAGTGGGCTTGAACACATTTCAATACTTCAGATTCTCCTTTAGAGTTTTGGCTTTGTTCTCCTGTTGTTCATCAGCATTTCCAGCCACAGAGGCTCACAAAATGAATTCAGGCTGATCATCATTTTTTGACATGCTCTGTGTAAGCAGTTCCAGCTGGCTCAGTGCACAGTCCCTGAAAAGTCCTGAAGCCAGACACAGTTTTCCACAGACACAAAAAACTGTGAATGGTTTCACTATTTACCTGCTTGTAACCTACCAGCTTCAGATGGCTTGCCAGCATATAACTTCGCCACTCCATTTATCTTTCCCAGCTACTGCATATAGAGGTGTCTCTTTGTGCCACCCTGCACAAGATCTTTATCTGCACCTTTGCAGAAAATGTCTTACTCTGGCATCTCCTTCTTTAAACTGAAGCAAACCAGTAGATTCTTGAGTCTCATCAGAAACACGGCAGCAACATATGGTGGATGTGGACCTGTTGGAGTGAGCCCAAAGGAGGGGCACAAAGATGCTCAGGGGGCTGGAGCACCTCTGCTATGGAGACAGACTGAGAGAGCTGGGTTTGTCCATCTTGGAGAAGAGAAGGCTCTGGGGAGACCTTAAAGCACCTTCCAGTGCCTAAAGGGGCTGTGAGGGAGCTGCAGAGGGACTTTTGACAAATACATGTAGTAATGGGACAAGGGGAAATGGCTTTAAACTGAAAGAGGGGAGATGTAAATTCAAGCACTATCCAGAGGAAGGTATCAGCTATGGATGCAACAGACTGTACCTCTTATCTGAGTGATGGAAAATTCCCTCATTATGGATTGATGGAAAGGTTGAGAGATTATTTAGAAAGCATACAATGAAAGAGTAGATGGCTGTATGCTGATCAAGGCTCAGGCCTGTCGGTTTATGACAGTTATAAAAATTGAAATGTTACTTACTGTTCACAGTAATGCCTCTGAACAAGCAGTACTGTAAATTCTAAGAAAATGTTCCTCTCCTAATCAGATATACTTCTCATGTCTACACTTCTTGTGGAGCTTATGCTTCTTATATGGCTTACACTCCCTCTAGCCATCAAAAGAAAATGCATCAACTTTGAGCTGAAATGAGCTATTATTTCTTGTGTCCTAACTTAGGAAGGCCAAACAGGAAGGGATGGAAGGCGAATCAGAACTATGTAGTTTCTTGCATTTGTACCCTCATTGTATGCACAGATGGCTAATGAAGCAGATCTCTGACAGTGCTGCTGTGTGAACCATCGTGGTGGTTGGCAGTAAAAACTGAAGTTGCAGATCTGAATGTATATTCCTTCAACTGACAGGTCTATCCTATAGACTGTGCATCTAAATAAACCCTCTCTTAGCAGGGAAGTGAGGAAACGGAACCAGGTTAACATTTTTATGAAGAAATCTTGGCTCAGTATCCATTGAAATAAATAGAAGTTTAATGCCTCAACTTATGTTTTTAGTTGTTACTGTGTAACTGTGGAAACCTGAAATTAGTTGTTCAATCAGTCAGTGTTCTGTAGTCTTGCAGTCTTTTCAGTCCTAGGATCAAACAGGAGTTAAAAAATACCTCCCAACAGAAATTTAGTCATTGTGAAAATGGTGATGATGAAATTGCATGCTTAGAACACCATCTTGGAAAAATGCTTTAAGTTATTGCAGGGAAAAATAGTTCAGTCTGGCTCACCGGTGCTTAATTTATAGTGTGATAGCTCTGATGTGCCTGTCCTTCCAAATGTTTAGCAATGGAAAGGTTTGGGCATGTGAATTCTTTACTGGGGAGCACTAAATCATTCTGTGGCAGCTGCTTCATGACCATTTCCCAGGCACAGGCACTCCTCTAAGGGGACCTGACAGTAAATGCGAGGGACCTGGGGCTAGCACACTTTTAAACTTCTGTTCATTGAAGACTAAAAGCATGAACACAGGTCAGTTGCTGTAAAGTAACTGTAAAGTGTCGATTTGTTAAACTGAGAAAATGATTCATATTTCTATATCGGTGTTTTTGAAACTATTTTCTAAAAATCAGGGTCCCCTTTGAGAGCAACAGTACTCTGCAGTATACAGTAACACAGATCTCAGCTTTATGAGATAGATTTTTTCTCCTTAATGACAAAAAGATGTATAATTTTGTCCCTGCTGTCGGGCTGAAATTTCAGAAGGGGAATTGTTACTCTTTGCCTTGAAGTGTTTGTGGGTCTGTTCTATGGCTGGTTTTATGGTTACTGTGTCAAAGGTGTTTGGTGATTGCTGTTTTGATGCCCAGCTGTAAAAGCCTCACAGGCTCTTCATCTGCACAGTTTCTTGAAAACAAGGCCAGTGAAAAAATTGGGGCAGTTTGCCAAAGCTGTTAGAAAATGGCAGTCTCTCTTTGTAGCGGACATAATTTCAAAAAGTTGATAACACAAGAGTGGAAATGTCAGGGAAGATTGTGGCTAAATTAGACACAGAGCTGCCAGGTGCTTAGATGCCAATTTCTTGCCAGCATCAAGGGGATGTCAGAGCAGATGCTTTACACCCAGAGTGGAAGTGTGGTGTGCGTCCACCTCATGTCCATCCTCCCTGGCTGGGTATTTGACCATTGGTGGGGAAAAAGAGAAGGCAGCAGTATTGAGATAGCTCCTCCTGTCCAAACCCTGCTAGAATGAGGTGTCTCAGGGGAAATGGTTGCAGTAGATCAGGTTTGTTCTGGGAATGGCAGGCAGTTAATCAGGTCTCTGCTCACTAAATGTGTTCACTGGGATTTCCAATAGAAAAGAGAAGGCTTTTAGTACCACTCTGTGCAAAGCTCTCGTTTCTGCTGCAGGATAAAGGAGGCACCAGTTGGAGAAGTTTGTTCCTCTTTCTTCCCTCCATGTTACATCTGCACTCTGTTTCCTCAAAACTCCTTTTCTACCTCTGGGCCTTTTGCTGCCTTTCACCATGCCCAGCCTGATAGCTCTATGGTTTACTTCCCAGCATAACAGAAGGCTTAAATGTGAAAACCTCTAAGTACTAAAAAGTCACAAGCTGGATGCTAGATATGACTGCTCTGCCTATGCTTTTATATGTTGCTTTTTTTCTCAGTATCTCGAGGCTGAAGTGTTTACATTAAGGGCATATTATCTGCTATGTTTTGATAGGGTAGGGATAGGACAAGGAGTAATGGATACAAATTAGAAGAGGGGAAATTTAGATTAGATATTAGGAAGAAATTCTTTCAAATTAATTAGCAACAAATGCAGTTAAAGACTTAGATCACAAAGTGTTGATCCAGAGATCACGTGGAAATCCACTCTTCTCTCGTTTTCTCTCTCTTTTAGTTATACTGCAAAAGGAGCAAGGAAAATGCAAGGTACATATGTTGAAATGGGATGAGACTAAGAATGTGTTGAAACTTTTCCCTTTGGAGATATGAATTCAGAGCATGGAAGGGGTTGAGCCCCTCTGACCTGCTCAAAGGCTCCAGACACTCAGAAGCGTTTCCTTGGCTGCTTGCAATAGACGTCTTTTGAAAATATTGCCCCATTTAGAGTTTCTGAGCTCCAAGAGTTTCTGAGCATTGAGCTCAGTGGAAATGAAGACAAAACATCCCACAGCTCACTGCCTACCAGCAGACAAACTGCCAAGCAGATCCCATTGCCAGATGCTGCCTATTTTGCTTCTTTTATCAGCCATCACCTGCTTTTATACACTCAGTGATTAATGTAGGCCATCCCCAATCCTCAGGCAGAAGTTGTTGCAACTAGATTAATATTAAATACTTTTGGCTTATTAAAATAATAATTTTGCTTTTGCATAATTAAGCTCTTTAAAGGATTATCTATATTTTTTTCCTCTCTGTATGGCAGCCCTAAGAGCTTGGTAGTTATTGATCACCACGTATCCTAATGGAGCCACAAAAGCTTGTGATACAGCTCTGATCTGTCTCTGCATTGCTAATGAAGGCTCTTTAAGCGAATGAGATTAGCTTCAGCTTTATGTAGCTCATATAGAAGCTTTGAAAATATATAAAATAAAAGTCCTCCTGATAATTTTTGACAGTACTAGAGATAAAAGTCTTATCGTGACCTGAGGTAGCATCCTAATTTTTTTGTTTTGGAAAGCTGCAAGTGGAAACCTGTGTCTCTCTTTTGAGTCAGCAGTCCAGGTTTGTTGTGTTCTGCAGCAAGGAGAGATCAGCAAGAGATACCACCACAGCCTCAGGCTGTGGGGCAAAGGAAATAACAGCTAATGATGATCACAGAATCATAGAATATTAAGGGATTTGAATGGACCTTAAAGATTATTTAGTCCCAACCCCCTTTCCATGAGCAGGGACAACTCCCACTAGACCAGGTTGCTCAGAACCTCATCCAACCTGGCTTTGAACACTGCTAAGGTTGAGGCATCCACCACCTCCCTGGGCAACCTGTTCCAGTGTCTTACCACCATCACAGTAAAAAAATTCTTCCTAATATCCAGCCTAAATTTCTGCTCTTTCAATTGGTATCCATTACTCCTTGTCCCATCCCTATCCTATCCAAACATCTGTGTCAAACTCAGCTCTGGAACAGTCTACATTGTGTGTTCCCTTTCTTCCTCTGGGAAATAAAGCACTTTTCACTTCAAAAGTGGATTTTTACTTAGAAAAGTAATACAGTTTGTTCTGCTTCTGAGTGGAGGGGAAGATTTGAAATAGTGGCTGGACATCTATTAACAGAAAAGGAAAGAGGGGCTTTGCAGCTAGTCTTTCTAACTCACTTCAGGAGGGCCTCTGGAGTGGTAGGTACTCAAAAGGAGCCTTTAATTACGTTTCCTATTTGGCTGCCGCGAGATCAAGCCCAACTGCTCTGCAGACAGGGTCTGGGAGGCCAAACAAGCAAAGTTGGTCTGTAGATGGTACAATGAGACTTCTTGGGATTGACTCCTCTGACAACTGAACCAAACTCCTTATGCCCCAGATTAGAATATCGAAGCTTGATACACATTTCTTACAATGAGGGCTGAGTGATGACCTCTAGTGTGGAGGCAGTTCAGAATCCTCCTGATACTGTACATGATCTCAGAGCCTGTGTTAAGAGCTTGCGCTGTCCATGCATATTTTCTTCAACCATCACTGACTCAAGCCTTTGTATTTTACACTGCTACGTCTTTAGGGTGCTAAAAGGCCAAAAATTCCTTAATGATTATCAGGTCTTTGGATACTGTGGTAATAAAGCTATATTGGTCACCAGAGAAACTCTCAGTAGTTGACTGAGGTGGTGCAGCAGGAATTGGACAATGATTTATTTTTAGCTAAGATGTTTTTATCCATTTTAGCAACATTTCACACTAGTTCTCTGAACTCTGAAACTCTAACAAGGATCATTTTAGAAATTAAAAATGTATGGCATGAGGCTATTTGATGCTACCATTAAGGCACTTCACTGCTGTAATCCTGGATCATCAGGGGAGGAGGAGGAGGGGTGCCCTTCAAATTAGCAGAAGCTGCACATTGCACAGCTGCATGGAGGGAGCCTGAGTGCATTTTACTCAGGGAAAAGAGGTAGTGGTGGCCAGCAAGAATTGCCTTACATAATGGAAATGGCAAACAGCCTTTGGGTGTGCAGTCAAGGGGGAGAGAAGCCTCTGGACATGACATGTCAAAACACTTAGGAGATTTTGCCAGTGGATCCCAGTCATTCAGAGAGTCCAGTGGCAGCAAAGACATCCCACCACATAAATTTAATTTGCTTTACGTGTTTATCCATTCTTTGACTTTACCTTTTCATTCACATCAGTTTGGCTGTGTCCTGGTAGTGTATAAGCCCTAATTGCCTGAGCAGATAGCTTTTCCCTGACTTTTGTGTCATACATGAAGAATAGTCTTGGAAAAGGGAGGGCTGGGCTAATAATACACTGCTGTTGTGTAGGTGCGCTCAGCACTTCCTTTGAATTCCTGCTGGCTAAAGGGTTCAGAGCCAGCTGGCTGGAACAAGGCTGTTAGCTCTGCCTTTACACACCTGAATGTAAATGGCCTGACTTGTGAGAAGTGATGGACACCTGCGGAAATTTCCTGTCTTTCTCTGCACACATTTGGGGAATTATTGTTAAAAAAAACCTGCAGTACTAATTCCCATATCTTCTAGTTGGTTAACCCTGAGGACTCAGCCAAGTCCAAAGGACTGAGCTCTGTGACCTTTCTGCTGAGGGCAATGTTTATCATATCTGAGCTGGAACAAAGAGCAAGAGGGCATCAGGACAAACTTCATGCCCTGAATCACTAACAGAACTGGAAAGAAAACACAGCTGTAATAATTTTGTTTCCTACTCTAACTCTCCATGTGGTACAGCATGGCTGATTATGGGTTTTCAGTGGACTTTATTGCCATTATTTTACTCTACTTCTGCAAAAACTGCCACATTCGTTCTTAGCATGATTGTCTAAAGGAAGGGAGATCAGAGATCCAGTGTAAGACAAGATAATTAACCTTTATTTGTCTGCAGGTGCTGGAGAAGTGTGCAGCTCTGAGCCAATGTCCCACCTGATGGCAATGGACCAGCTTCTCTCAGGGTTTTGTAAATGTTCCTCAAGACTGCACCCATGAAAATTAAGCTTCTGCAAGTACTACTTACTGTTAACATCACATTTTGGTATCAGAGAGATTCCCAGATTAGTATCCTGTGTTTTAAATGAAACTCTCTGAATGTTTTGGCCATTTCCAAGAACAGATTTAGGTGAACGAAGATGAAGTTTGTCATGTTAAAGAAAGACAAGAAAAGTATTTCTGCTGTAGATTTCAGTAGGAAGATTCTGATTTCTAGAAGATAAACAAAATATTTCACATTTTAAGAACTGACTTACATCCATGTTTGAGTGGGGGATAGCTCACTATGATACGACATGAAGACCATCTCTTCCCAACTCAGTGTTGTCCTGTGATTCATCCAAAGCTCCTTAAAGACTCACAATGATATCACCTGGTGTGCACATTTGCACTCTGGGCTTGGGCTGGCTTAATTAAGTCCACAAGAAACTCTTCTCATGCTTTAATTTCTCCCTGAGATCTGAAGCTGAAACATCTTTAGTTCTTTCCCTCTGCAGTGGCAAGACGCAGAAGCTGCATTTGCTATGAAACTTGTGATATGGTTCTTCTTAGTCCAGAGACTCCTAGAATGGGTTGGGTTGGAAAGGACCTTAAAGATCATCTCGTTCCAAGCTCCTGCCATGGGCAGAGACACCTCCTGCTAGATCAGATTGCTCAGAGCCCCATCCAACTTGGCCTTGGACACTTCCAGGGATGGGGCAGCCACAGCTTCTCTGGGTAACCTGTGCCAGTGCCTCACCACCCTCACAAGAAAGGATTTCCTACTAATACCTAATTTAAGCCTGGGTTCTTTCAGTTTAAAACCACTGCTCCTTGTTCTAGCACTATGTGCCATTGCAAAAAAGTGCCGTGAAGCCTGAAGGATGGGAAGACAGGAAGGGTTGCACTGTGACTGCAGAGCTGTTAGCACTGCTGTGACAAGCAGGTCATAATTAGTTAAGCAACCTGTTCATTTTCACTCTGCCTGAACAAGAGGTCAAGAGAAGTTCAGTGTAATTAACAGTAGAGGGATACAGGGGATGGAAAAGTATGAGGCAGTGTTTATTTAAAGAGCTATAAACCTAGTGAAAAAAATAATTTTCCTACCAGAGAGGGAGCTATTAGAATCAGCTTTCTTTAGGAATATTTCTGTAATAAAGTCTTGCAACTCCATAAAAGGGTGTAAAACTGTCTGAATAAAACCCAAGGAACAGATTTCTGAAGCCCAGGAGCCACAAGGGACAGGAGCATCAAGCTTTGTTCATAGCTTCCTTACCTTGAGCTCATGCATATGTGGGAAGCTGCATTCCCACAAATGCCTGGTTCATAATGATCCACTATTGTCCAGTGGCTGAAATGGAAATTGAGGAGTCCCAGTGGGGAGCTGCTGCTCCTGCAGGCCTTGTGTGGGAAATGCTGGAGAGCTTTTACAGCTCATGGATTGTAGCTTGACACACTGCTCTTCATCACTTTGTTCTGGCTGCAGCTGTACCCCCTGGTAATACTGTTAATACCTGTAATGCCATGGCTGATAATGGTCTTTGACGTGGGTTTGATTGGTAATGGTCTTTGACATGGGTTTCCCAAGATTCAAAGGTTTTCATGCAGTGAGGCTGTCCTGTGCAATGGGCTGTTCTTCCCCTCCTCTCCTGGGAGCAGTCTGACAAGAGGGGAATGAGAAGGGTGAGAGCCAGAGAACTCAGAGCAGCAGGGCTGGGCCAACACTGAAACAAAAATCGGCCTGAGGGGGGGATGTACAGAGCCTTGGGGCGTGTGGGGGTGCTGTCAGTGCTTCCCCCTGCATCTGTCAAGTAGGGCAGCAAGCATGCAAGAAAGGACCTAAAGTATCTTTCCTACTTTAAAGCACCAGAAACTAAAAGTAGTAATTTAAAAAATGCTGAATTGAAATTATGATTGGAGTAATGTGATAAGTTTGCATGGCAATGTTTTGGTAGCAGGGGGACTACAGGCCTGGCTTCTGTGAGAAGCTGCCAGAAGCTCCCCCTGCGTCTGTGTCTTGGGGTGACTTTATGATGTGTATCCCCTATCACCGCTCTATGCCCGGACATGAACCCTGTGCCTTTCTGTGCCTTTAAAACTGGGTGCAAGAGAAAGAAAAAAAAAGGCCAGACGAGCTTTTCAAAGCAGTTTGTGCTCCAAGGTCACTCTACTCCTCCTCGTGCTTCTGCGGCAGCAAGAGTGGAGGAAGCACCCTTTGCTGCTTTTCAGCCAGCTTTCAGCTCCATTTCTCCGAAGAGAGATGGAGAGTTAAACTTTTTTTTCCCCTGGGACTTCAGCTTCTTCTTCTTCTCTTCTGGAACTGTTCAGAACACCAGAACTCACTGGGAGAGCTTTCCACCGAGGCCCCGAGGGGGCTCACGCCGACTCAGCTCTGAAGAGGAGAGAGACATCACACCCAAAGAAAGGACTCTCAGAATTTAGCAGTTTCTTTCCACAGCGAGAGGTTTTCTTATTTAGCATTATTCTTTTCCCATTGTGCATTGTGTCTGTTAAATAAACAGGTTTTTTTCCTTTCACTTTGCTCCGAGGAAAATTCTTTCCAAACCTGGTGGGAGAGGGGCAGCTGAAACCTGCCTTCTATCAGAGGACATTCATTTTGGAGGTTCCTCCAAATTTGTCTCAAACTGGGACAGTCCGATAGAGCCAATGCCAACTGGCTCAGTTAGTGAGGAACTGCAGCCCATGGAAAAGACCCACGTTGGTGAAGTTTAGGGATGACTGTCTGCCATGGGAGGAACCCCATGGTGGAGCAGGGAAAGAGGTGAGAGTTTCCCCACAGGGAGGAAGGAGTGGCAGAGACAGCGTGTGATGAACAATCCCCCCTTGCTGTCCCCCTGTGTTGCTCTGGGGAGGAGGCAGAGAAAATCAGGAGTGAAGCAGAGCCCAGGAAGAAGGGAGATGTGGGAAGAAGGAGGTAATTATTTGTAAAAAGCTACTGGTATTAAGTTATTACCAATCAAGTCAAAGTAGGATAATGAGAAATAAAAACTAAAGCCGCTCCTGTAAGCTCCTCCACTACCAAAAGCTTGCCATGCAAACATAACACAAGTAATCATATTTCAAACATAACATGGGTTGAAAAATGGTCTGCCATCATGTAAGGTGGACATAAATCCTATCCATGGATCAAAGGTTCTTTCTAGTTAAAGAATTTGTCCTGCCTTTGCTCCTTTGAAAGCACTTACCACAAATTTTGGTTCTGTAAAAATAATAACCATCCCAATCAAAGGTCACCCAAATATAGGAAGTAAAAGTTTTATCTGAAAAAGGACTTCTAAAGGTGTAGGTTTTGGCTCACCATCAAGGAACATTTTCTATTTCACATCATTATATGAGCTTTTGGATTTGCAAGGAGAGTACAGATTCTGAAATAAAACCTCGTCTCTCTAAAAGCTTAGATTTCACACACTGCTCTTTATCATTATTGCTCAGTGGGATAAATTTCTAGTTGAAGTTTACACAGCGCTTTATAAACCTTGTAAGATATTTTCTATGTCCCAAAGTCCACTGATATTAGGAAAAAAGGCAAATCATGTAGTTCAGGGAATGTAGGAACCTTGTCACCTGAAAACAGACCTGAAACCCACTTTGTTCAGAATCCTCCCTCTGACACCAACACCAGGCAGTGTTTCAGAGGGAAGCCACAGAGCTTGGCAGGAGACAGGTGGATTTGCTTCCCCACGCTGGCCTCTAATCACAGGTGGCTGCTTTAAGTCCTGATAACTGAGATTCTAAAATCCTTGTTCATGAAGCTCCCTCAGGATGGGGGAGATGGAAGGGAAGGTTTGAAGCTCACAGGAACAGACTCCCATCTAAGGAAGCTGCTGGACAGGCAGAGGAGATGCAGACACCAAGACTTTCCACTGATTACACATGGACACTGCAGGAAAGACATAAATTAATCAGTTCAGGTAACACTGGGATTCTTTTGTAAACATAGATCAGACCTTCTGGTGTCCACTTCATGATATGTCCTCCATACAGGACAATAATTACCCCCCACACATGAAACCAAATGGAACCAAATGGAGCACTTGGTTCTGCTCTCAGAATCACTTCAGTCTGAGCCTCAGCTGGGGACTGTAATTACTGACATGTTTGAAGTAATGAGAATGCTTATGTACTTTGGCAGATGAGAGTGACAGTGCTCAGCACCAGCCAAAATTGCGTCCTTGCATGAGCTTACCTTTGTGGCAGGGATTTCTTAAGCTTAAAACCCAAAGTCTCTCAGAGACAGATAATTACATATTTTTACCTTGTGGAAATATTTACACAGGTTTGCCATGGGGAGTCAAAGTGCAACAATAGTGTCCTGCATTTGGTGTGTGTGTTTGTGTCTTGTACCCTCTTAAAAAGAAACAGAGTTTGACTTTGAAAATAACATTTCAGAGTGTTCACATCAAATTCTCCTTCGTTTGAGGTGTGCATGAGTGGTCGTCCAGGTACGGGTGCAAAGGCTTTAACACAGGTGTGTAAAGAGGAAATGTCAAGTAACATTTTGAGAAAAATGTTTTCCTGTATTTTCTTCTTCTTCTGGGTTTTATCCTGGAAATCAATGACAAGAACAAAAAAACTTTTCATAGTTGAGTTCACATTTCCATTTGTAATTGCAAGAGCAGAGTAAGATGGAGGAGGAAAGCTTTAAAACAGAACCATGTGGAGAAGAGAATTTCTATACTAATGGACATGTCGATGCCTCAATATTTCCTTGCACGTCAGAATGAAACAAGCTTGTGTTTTAAAATTTCAGAAGTCCTGCAAAAAGCTGATTCAAAAATTCTGGAAAGGATTTTTTTGTCATGATTTCTGTGAAAATAAACATGCTCTTTGGAAGCATCAATATTGCAAACTATTCATTAATGAGGAAGTACCTAATTCTCAGAGTCTCCACCAGAAAATATAATTTATTCTCATATTCCCTAGGAAGAACTCTCCTACTCCATTGATTCCTCTGCCAGCCTCCCCCATTCTCCTTTCCTAATGGTGTCATTGAAGGCATAAAGTTAATTGAAAATTAGTGGTCAGCTCCACTTATTACTGATCACACACACCACATCACTGCAAATGAGCAGAGGGCCTGGGGGATGTGTCCTTCTGAGGTGCTTCTGGACTCCACAGACAGCTTCCATCCCACAGTCCTGATAAAGCTTCATGGAGCAGAAAAGTTTTAAACTTGAGCTCTTTTTTGCCTTTTATTTTGCCTTCAATGAGTCAATGGGAGTTTTGCAATGGATGTAAATGGGAGTACCTCCCACTTAACCAGAATTATATTACAGCGGCTCATTATTTCTTTAGTTCTAAAATATATAAAAGGACGTTTTCCCCACAATTAGGATATTGTTGTGTGATCCTCCAAATATGCAGTAGCTTCTACTGTGCTTATAGACAGAATAATTGATGTTTATGGAGTTCTCAGAATGCTGCGTTTACTCTTCTGTGGCTTAAAGTTCTCTATATTGGTCATTATAAAGGATTTGTGCTTTCTCTAGGAATCATTACTGTTGTGGAACATCTGAATCACTGTTGCAGAGGGTGTATCACTGGTGACAACTGGATGATTGATCCAAAACCAGTTTATTAAAAATTAATTTGATGTCATTCGTAATGTTGACTCCAGTGCTGTTTTCTCTGAAGTCCTGCTTCCTTTGAAGTTTTGTCACTGTCTTGTTCTATATCAAGATCAAACACTTCTTCTGCATAAGTGTTACCATTCAGGGCAATGCTGTGTGTGACCTGTCTCCTTGATCAAGATTTTCTGGTGACCTATGCAATCAATCTGTGTCTGTTGTGCTGCTGAACTTCCACAGCTCAGCCACACAGCCTGGAAGACTTTCATGGGTTTTGGTTTTTCTTTTTTTTTTTTTTCCCCATTTTGGGAGTTTGGCATTTTTTATTCTTTTTTTTACATCCCAAAATGGTTAGAAAAGTTCGAGTTGATAATCTGAAGTTAGAATGGATTTTATGCTTTACACCCTTTATTCTTATACTATGCCATTATGACCATCCAAGAAAATCCCCAAGTGTCTTGATTGCAATTGACAAAATATACATCAATTTTATTTCTCCTTGGATTCCAAAAGGAATAAGAATTAGCAGTCTGATTGTCTTTATAGCCTTTTCTCCTAGTCACAGAGATCAAGTTCACATTTATCAGACCTCCTCCGAGTCATCAGTGTTGCTCTGCTGTTTTGCAGTTTCATCAGTTTATGACAGAACACTTACATTAGTGTGATTGTTTGTTCAAATTTTCCTTTCTCTGAAAGTATTCCTCTTTTGGATATTTCTTATTAACGTTATTATTCTGCAGGTCTCTGTTCAATCACCTTTTCTGATGAGGGGAGCTCATCACCAGTAGATATGAAAAATACAGGAGATGGAGTTGTAGGTGGTAGTAGGAACAAGGAGAATAAATGTGGCAATTCTGCAAACTATGCAAGTCTAGGAACTTATATGCTCTAATTTTTGTTGATGCTTTTTGGAAAGGATTCACAGATTTAAGTACTTTGAGGATCTGAGTGTTGGAAGATTTCATCCCAGGCACATTGTTCAAGGTCACATGTAAAGATCTTGTGTAAGAGCTGGAACCAAGTATCTTGAGACCTGATTAGCTGCAGGATTATGAGCCTTTTGTTTATTTCCTCTCCTGTGGTCATTGCAGCATCACACACTCCCCTCAGTTACATTCAGCTAATGGAAAAGTTGTCATCTAATATGCTGAGGATATTGCTTTGTCTCTCATATTTCAAACATCCCAAACTACAAAGCTAAAGAAAAAGATGTCTTCAGCTCCTCATTTATCATTTCTACTCTCAAAGGATCTGCTGCTGCAGAATTTGTTTTCAAAGTGAGCTAAGGGAAAAAATCCCTCCTAATTGCTAAACTTTTCTGGTTCATCTCTTATTAGTTGCAAACAAACACATGAATTACATAGATGTCTGTTATTCATGAAAGGTTGTCATAAAGCGTCTTTTTAAAGCACTTCAAATTTAGTGACATTTTCCCCCTTCAGGAATTTTATGATGACAACATAAGAGGAACTTGCCAAAAATGCTTTCTGGGTGGGGTAATAAATTGATGTAGCAAACATTAGCTCAAGTGATACTGAAGGCAAAAGGCTCTATGGAGATTTGCCATAAGAAGGTGTGTTCTTCTCCTTGTGGATGCTTTGTTTCTACAGCTCTCATATTTCACTGCTAGTACATTATAACCTGAATCATTTTGAGACAATGAAACCAACAGTCACGCTCATTGCCTCCAAATACTTCACAAATTGTTCAATCCATTTTGCCATTTCCTTGGAAAATCAATTCCATGTCTCTATTTTAGCTCTGGCGAGCACAAAGACGACTGTTTGGAAAAGTGCTGGTGTGCCAGGATAATCTGTGGCCAAGTGGGATCAGCACCTGTCAAAACCACAGTGTCTTTCCTGCCTTAAGCTTTATCTGTGAGCACACCTAGCAAGGAAATGCAAGTATTTCTCAGTCTCTGAGGTGAAAGATATTATCGAAAAAAATGTAGTTGCTAGTTTGCAGGTCTATGGTTAAAACAGAAACTGAGAAATGCACCTTTGAGGTGTGTTTTTTTTCTTATTGTTAGTTTTGTTGTTGCTGTTGTTGTTTTTAATTTTGGTTTTTGTTGTTTTTTTTTAATAGCAAGAAGTAATTTCCTCTGGGTTAGCACATGGTGAATCATGCCAGTTCCTGCAGCAATGGCACACAATAACTTACACAACGAGTACTTGACAGCTTTTGTCACCTGAAGAACCAGGTTACAGAGTGCAAGATTTGCCAAGATAGTCTTGGCATAATTATTTACAAATATGCACACTCATAATTTTTTAGGTTCCATCAGGCACTGAAATTATTTGTCATAATTTTAAGGAAAATAAAGAAGCTAAAGGACATTTTCAGAAATGCTTTTTGCATCCTTTGTGTCCTCTGCAAATGTTAGGCAGGTGTCAAAGCTGTACACAACACCTTAAGTATGAACTCATTCTCATTAGGCTTGGGCAGCTGCCGTGCTTTCACACTGAAAACCTTCCCTGTCCAAGTACAGATTCTGCCAGGAATTTCAGCTGAAGGAAGTATTTTTCTTTCCAACCAAGTAAATTCTCTTCTCAGCTTCCTTTTTATTTAATCTGTACAAAGCAAGGAGTAGGATCCACATACCAGAGTGAATACTAAAGCAAATAATTAGCAACCAGTGACCCTCTCCTCCGTACCTTGAGGTGGGACCAGAACTCAAAATGGTAAACTATGATCCCCAGTTAAATTCCAGCCACAACAGAAACAATATTTACATTGTGGATTTAGGGTTGAAAAAGTGAAATATTTGGGCAGAGGACCTAGAGTTTCCCATCAGGCTGCCTATGCTTGTGTCCAGGAGAGGACATCAGCTCCCAAGGCTGCAGAACACCTGGTTGTGTTGAGCAGCATGTGGCAAGATCACGGGCACAGGCAGAGATTTAACAGCAGAAAGTGGAGATGGGCAAGTAGAAATAGAAGATGGGCCATCTTTAGGTCCATCCTCATGGCTCCATTGTCCTGGACATCCCCTCAGACACAGTGAAAGCTGTCAGGCTTGGCACACCTCTTTCTCCAGCCCTTTCTTTGGTTGTGATGGAGTCTGGTTTTGTGGGCATCTATTTACACTGTAATCAAAATACTTGTTTGGAAATACTTGGTTTCATTTGGGTGGGCTGTAAAAGCCTTCTGCTTTCCCTCTGCTTCTGAATGGGAAACAAGGCTTCAAAGTGACAAACTCAAGAGTTTCATTTTGGAAGTTGTTAAAATGAAATGTTCCATCATGTTAGAAAGTATTTATTTGTGAAACTTGAAAACAAAACTCCAATATTTCTGGAAATACGTTCCAAGCCTCCAAGCCGCTGCGCCACCTGGCTGTGTGCCAAAGGGCGTTGGCTGGACACAAGCTAGCAACAAACCAACGGAGAGAAGTTTAAACTCCCTGGAACTTTCACACAAGTTCCCTGACAAGCTCTCACGAGCCGCCAAGCTAACAAAAGGGGCAAGACGAAGTGAAACTTCCCCCCCCCCGGACTCACGGACTATCCGGAGCCCCTAAACAAACTGTAAGAGATCTCTTAATACTTAACCCAGGTGCTTACAGAATACCACCTTTATTCAGTTACTCACGTGCCTCTGTGCTGAACCTGGAGGGTTGCCGGGCTCTTGGAGCTCCTCTGCCTCCTGGACTGTAGCAACTGCCCCCCTCCCCGGGCCCTGGTAGAGGGGCAGAAGATGAGCTGGATCCGTCTGAGTCCCAGAGGATTTTCGGAAGACTCTGCGTCCCTTCGTGGGTCGCCAAAAACTGATGCCTTAACTGTCCTCCTAGAAACAGAGACTAGACAGAATAAAGAAATAAAGGTAGGTATTTATTTGAAAGGCCTTCAAAGGCACACCCTGGGGAGCCAGAGGCTACTGCCAAGATGGACCCCAAGATGGACAACAGGTCACGAGTTCTTCACACTCTTATAGGTTTGGTTCATTTACATATCAGGGTCAATTCTCCAATTAAAGCTTCAGTTCAATGATGCAGTTTCCCCAGGCTTGCCCCCCCTTTAGAGTCTTTGGTTTACACAGTTTGGGCCTAGGACGGTCCGAGTGTCCTTGAGAAGCAGGCCTGGAGAGGCTTTGTTGTGTCTAACTAGCATGAGAGAGCAGAAATTAACAGGCTACCAGAAACCTCAGAGCTACACACTAAATAGTACAGATCCCGAAAGAATACAAAAGTTAAAACCTAAGGCATCATTTAAATACTTTCATTTTTTTTTTAAGCAGAAACAAAAAATCCACAACCCAACAAAAAACCCCAAGCTAACAACAATCCCGTTCTGGAAATCAGATATGAATCTACTGGAAGTTTCACTTGCATAAATGCACATTTCATTCCCACTGAAACCCCTTTGTTCATTCCATTTGGTGGTTAAGAGGAAAAAATAAAAAAGCCCTCTCCCTTGTGTTTAAGGGCACAAGCAGAAGGGAATGTCAGCAGTGTCACTTGCAGGCTGGGCCAGGGACTTAGGAAGTGCCAACACTACCAGTCTTTCTTCCATTTCTCATGGGACTTTCCTGATGGGATTTTAGCCAGTGGGTTGACAGAGTCAGAGACGTCTTTGAAATAAAAGCAGCCTGATTTTCAAAAATACCCAATGCCCGTCACTTTTACTGACTGCAGCAAAACTTCACTAAACTGAAAGGAGGGACATTTAAGTGTAGGTGTTCAGCCATCTGACACTCAGGTTTCTCTATGAGGCACAATTTCTGGTGTTAATACACAGTATCTCCCCTAAACAGTCATGCAAGTGTATTTTGGAAAAGTGGACAGTCTCTCAGAAAAGAATATGATATTTTTACATATGCTAAAAAGAATATTATTTACTGTGTGTGTACAGCTCAGTACTATGTTGGACTCAGTACTATCCAAGCAAATTCTTGTAGAAGCTTGACGCTAAGACAGTTGTGTTATAATGTTCTTTTTACAGCCAGATTTAGCAGTTATCTCTTGTTTTCCTTAATTTGTATTAGTTAATTGCTTTGCAAGCCAAAATGAATAGAGGCAGAGCTCCTGTGAGACTGTGGGAGTGTGCTGGGAGCATGTTGTGTTACATCTGCTCTCTTCACTTTGAATTGCATCAGATTTCGGAGTGTAACAGACTCGTACTGGATGCTGTCACACACACTTTGATGGAACTATATCTCTACATCCTGAATTTTCAGCCCTAAACTTGACCCCAATGGTCCCATGAGAAGGGTTTTAGTTCCCTGTGAGGTGCTTCTTTTAAATCTATGCCAATGCATTTCGAAAGAGCTCTCTCAGACTACGCTGTTGCATAAATGTCACTGGACAAGATTTTTTTGTCAGCACCGTGGGCTTGTCCCAAAGATGCCAAAGCCAATGGTATATGAATCTATTTATTTGTGACTGCAGATCCCTGAATGCTGGTAAAAGACTCATTTTGCATCCCTGAATTCAAAGACAGTATCACTAATAAACAGCATAATCATGTATGTGGTCACAGTGTGTAGGAACAACCCAAAGAGACATGAGAGGCTTTAGAAGAAATCTCAGTGAAGAAAAGGGTTAGAACAGTGAGTGTGGAATAAAACAGAGGGAGGAACAGGAAAAGATGGGCACACTGGGCTGGAGCGAAGATACAAGTGACATGAGGTGAAGTTCACTCTGTTCCACAGGAAAAGAGAGAAAGCAGATGGTTCGCAGCCATTGGAGCTACTGCAACTGTTCCTGCAAGGGGGAGTCACTTTGGCAGAGTTGCCTCCAAAATCTCAGGTGAGGAGTGATGGAATGAGGAGGAAGATGGCAGGAAAGGATCACAGGATTCTTTAGTTCCCATATAGGGAAGGTCTCCTCTGCCTTTAAGGTTGTTACTCATAGTAAGGCTGCAGTGCTACTGCACCCCTTTGCAGTGCCCTGAGAAATCTTTGCTCTCTGAAGATGAACATGGATACAAGAGAATCCAAGCTGAAAACTGAAACCCTAAATTGCTTTTAAAAAATTAATTATCTACTTTAGGGAAGTGAAAGTTATCCCTGGATCAATCCATTCTGGAGAACACTGACCTAGATGTCTAGATCTCCAGGGTGAGATATTTGGTTTCTGCAGAGAGATGTTCATTCACCTGAGAGTCCTGCTGGAGATTTGCAAAGTATTAAACTTGCATCTGACACTTATGTAGTGAACCAAATTCTTGCCTTCAGCAACATTAATTTAATACTGGAGTTAGCCAGTGGAGTTGCTCTGAACTCCAGCTTATGGAAATGAGAGGCACATCTAATCTAGAATCTCATGTGGAAACCGGCAATATAGATTGAGACATTATTTAGAAATATTTCATAGTCAATACCGTAACTTCAAAGCTCAATGTGCTCTCAAGTCTCCTGGTATGGATACATGACATTTATTAATAGAGGTGCTGAAGGACCGGCATCCAGTTGATGTCATCAGACAAATTACTTCTCCATTGCCTATTGATTACTGTTCTGCCTGGCAAAAAGTACGTGCTTGCTTCTCATACCAATGGGAAACACAAAAATTCAATAGCTGACCACTTTAGATAATTATCCCATTCTTGAAATGCTTCATCTATGGACAAATAGAAACTGTGGCTTTTCCAGCATCCAGGAATCTGTTTTCTCAGCAGAATAATCCAAGAGAACATATTGCTTTTGAGTTCCTCATATTTCTCTGATTCTTTTCCACTAGATGATAGGTTTAATTCATGCTCCAGGCTTTCTTTTCCACAAGTGGGGCACAGTTAGTCAAAAGATGACTTTATTATATTTGATCCACAAGATAAGAGTGAATCATTAGTACGATTTATGAAAAAGTTTGGATCCAACAGGTTTCCACAAAAAAATCACAGTTATTTAAATAGAAATGCATGTAAGAATATGTAAGTTTTCACCAAATAAGGCAGGAGAAAATCTAAGTGATAGGAAAAGAAATGCTTTTTTTTTTGATAGGAAAAGAAATGCTTTTTTCTGACTCTATTGTCCAGACTCATTTTGTCTAGACTGCTTCATAAATGCCAATATGTATTTTTACAGCATTGCAAAGGCATCACATAAATTGATATATTATTCTCTTCTCTCTGCAAAACATTTTGGCACTGCTGAAATTAAATGCTTCTGTGGTCTTAAAATCAAACATTAGATTTCTGTGTATGAAAAGACTTCTGGTTTCATATTGTTTTCCCTCTTTTCGTGAAACCACCTAATATGAGCACCGATGTCACGATGTGTTCTGGTGACAGAACAGTAAGATCTCTCTCCTAGTCACAGTTGAGATTATAGTTAGAAGACCCAGATTTGTTCTTGTTCTCAAAGAGCTGATTCTTTCATGTGGAGAAGAAAACCCCCACAACTCTCCTTCCTGTGAAATAAGCCTGGTGTTGCATCTCTGCAGAGGTGGGTGTGGAGGTGACTGTTTATAGACCTTCTAACAGCAGTTGAGATGGGATAGACACAGCACTGAGATTGGAGAGCTGAAGGGGAATTCATCAAGATGGGAATGTAATGGATAAGTTTTCAGAGTGAAGCCCATGGAAAAGAAAGAGTGGGAAACGGCCAAGTGCCCTTAGAATGGGGATGAAGGAAATGTTTCTCTACTAGCACCAAGTCAAAAAGGGTTCAGTCTTGTTCAGTCTCCTGAACTGAGTCACTGCTGAAGAATTTAGAAAACTCTCCAGGCAATTGTCACTAAACTCAGACATTCCAATCCCTCTGTGAACCACAAGGAGCTTAATTTTGGATGGGCAATGGCACTGAAGTGGGAAGAGAAAACTGGCATTGATGGGAAATGTGAGGACAGATAGCCTCTTGGTTGCAGATTTCAGCTCAGGAGACTGCTATTAGCATTTTATTCCTTCCAAATACCTCTTTGAGATTAAGGATGTGAAGAGCCATTGCTGTTGTAGCTAAGGAACAGCTCCCCAAGAAAACACAGAAACTACCCTGTACCTCAGCAGCACTGCCACCACCCCAGCTGTGCTCTACAGCTCTGTGCAAGAGCAGGCAAGCTATTCTTTTAAGATCATTAAAAATTGCATGGAAAGGACTTTGACAAAACCTGCCCTGATTCACATCCTTCACAACTTCAAAATTTCAGCCATCTTCCACAGAGAGTGAATCAGAAAAGGATTTGTCTCACTGGCTGTTTAATCAGTCTGTAGTTGCTTAGCAGCTCTCCAGATTGGCACACCTTGGCCAGGGAGCTCCAGGAACCCTTGTGACTTCTTGCAGAGCATGAAGTAAATTAAAAAAAAGTCTTTCTTCAATCTACGTTCTCAAGGGCAAAATGGTCACCCACTGGAAAAATGGTCAGTAAAATGGATTTCATCAGTTAAAAAGAAAAAAAAAGCAACACCCAAAGGCTTTGTTTTCTAGATTTCTTGTAAGTCCAGTGGAGAAAAGGTTGAAACCTCGCACTATGACATTTCAAATAAATAAATAAATAAATAAATAGAAATATTAAAAACCCAGCTACTCAAATCCGTTGTTAACACTTTTCCAAGAGGATGTCAACTTCTCTGGTTCTCCTACAGCACTCCTCTTTCTCAGGCAACAGTGAATCCATGTCCGACTCCTGTTTTGGTCTTTCCCAAAGGAAAGAGAAGAAACAAATCACCAGCCTGCAGGGAATATCTGGGTTATTTTGTAGTCTCTGCCATGAAATCTTCACATGGATGTCTGAACACTGTCATTATTTGTCAGGATTATGAATGGGAAAGCAGGATCGGCCATAAAAATCTGAATGAACTTTGAATAGGAGCCAACATGGAGAGCTGTAATCCATTACTTGCTGACAGTAGTGGTTTCTGTGTGAGGAGAGGGTGAATGGGCAATTGCAGAGTTACGAAAGGTGTGTGCTCGACAGGGTTGTGCTTTCTCCATTTGTGAGTAGGATCAGGATGTTCTTGCTCTGCTGCCTCCAGCCCTTTTGGATACAGTGATTTTTCCTTTTTCCTGGCACTCAAGTCCCAGCGCTTTCCCACTTGCACGGTGAGCTCTAAATGCCCCTACTGCATTCATGTACAATTGTCAGTAATAAGGAATAATATGTGTATTTATCCATATCTGTGCTTGGGAGTTGCTCATACCTCCCAGTGAAGGGTGAGATAGCACTCAAGCCGTCTTTCAGAAGATAAATAAATGAACAGACATTAGCTTTTTATTACTTCTGTGATATATGTAAGTGCTTTTGGTAAGTGACTGCTTCAGTTTTAACAGCTGAAAGTTAAGCAACCTTAAAAGAGAGTGCAGTTTTGTGTTCACTGAGGTAGAAAGGATAACTTTTCTGGCATGATGGAGGTTTGTGAATGTTATTACATGCCCCGTGAGCAAGTGGGGTTTTAAGATTACAGTTCCAGAACTGAAAACTATTGAGTGATACATCAGGGACTTGAGAATGAAACATAAGCCATGGGTAGGTCTGTTATCAAGGATGAGGCGTGTATGGCATATAATCAATGTCCAAAACTGGGAGGGAGCGTAGCTGGGACAGGTGACTTGAGCAGTATTCCATACCATAGAACATCATGTCCAGCATATAAACTGGGGAAATTACCTGGAAGCAGGGACTGATCTGGGTTCGGGAAGGGGGATCTGGCATCAGTCAGTGGGTGGTGAGCAACTGTATTGTGCATCACTTTTTTCTTGTGGGTTGTTTTCTTTCTCTTTTTATTATCATCACTACTATTATTATTATTTACCATTATTTTTGTACCTTTGTTTTCAATTATTAAACTATTCTTATCTTACAAGTTTTGCTTTTGATTCTCCTCTGCATTCCATGGGGGTGGGGAGGGAAGAGAGGAGGGTTGAGTGAGTGCCTTTGTGGTGCCTGATTTCCCTCATTTCCAGCTGGGCTTAAACCACGGTACTGGTCCATGGCTTCCCAGTCCTGTTGGCTTTGTCGGTGTGATGACACCCACAGGCTGATGATTCCCAGTTTTTACTGTTCCTGTTTGGATAGAGTACATTGCACAGACATTCCTGCTCTTGTTTAATAGCACTTTCTGCAGATTGCTTCCTTGGATTAACATCTTGCCTTTGTTCAGCTGTCAAAAATAATTCATGCAACAGTGTGAAACGTATTTGAGGCAAATAATAGCACCATAATGAATATAAACCATGTAGCAGTGCAATGCAGATGAAACAAATAGGGAAGGAGATGAAAGAATTAATAACTATAACTACTGGAAACAGATTCTTTTTTAAAAGGTAAACACAGAGTGATAAACATCAGCATAAAAAGCAAAAGTGTGTGCAGCCTGGAGACAAGGTGTAGACAAGCAGAACACAGTCTTCCCTTAAAGCAGTGGAAAAATAATCAGAAAATGTCTGGCAAGAGAAACTAAGTCATCTCTAAAGACTGCCAACAAATAATACATAATGCGTTTGTCTTCCTGCTTTGCTCTTTGCATACCCAGAGCTTTTGGCTGTGTCGGAGGGAGATCTGGCAAGGCCAGAGAAGTGAGGCGAAGACCTGAACAGGAATCCAACACATATTTTGCTTCTCTTACATCCTTCCCTGCCCTACATAGGCTTATATGATTTCATCCCATTGTAAATTATCCAATTATCATCACTGTAACACCTGAAAGCTGATCACAGCAACACTGATCTGCATAATGCTATATCTGAGCTTATTTATTCAGAGCAGCACTGCAAGTTGGGTTGAATCTTTGGGGGATTTTTTGCTAGTTTGTTTGCTTTATTTTTTTAACATAAATATAAAATATATATAGTGTTCACTTTGCAAAAGAGAAAATCTGAAGATTTGTGAAGCTCCATGCAAAAGAATTTCACAAGATGAGGACCTGACTTAAGCACATTTATGCAAGTCCTTAAATCCCTCATTGTTTAAATCATCACTTAAGTTTATACACAATGCAATGGATGTTCTTCCAGCTCATTGACCACAAGGTCTTGTCAATGTGTTTACCTAGGAATTTTTCCTGGTGGTAAAAAGGTACATTTTACTGTGCAAGGTTTCTACTTAAAACAATATAAATATATTTTTTTTTTTCTGAATAAGAACTTAATACAAGTCAGGAAGAGGACTAAAGGTGAGGACCTCAGAATTTGTACAAGGGAGGGATCTCTCAGGTTGTCATGATACAGAACAATGATATGCCCTTGTCCACATCCATCAGGGACAGAGGGGAGATAGCTCAGGCCCTGCTTCATTACTTCCCAACAGTTGGTAGGTACCCTGGCCTTTTCCAGTCACATTGGTGGTGGTGGTGAGGGCAAGCATGAGAATGGCAAATCCCATCAGGTCGGTCAAAAACAAATTCTTTTTTCCATAAAAAAAAGATTCTCCAAAGGAGGTGGTCCATTTTGCTTACAGAGGATTTTTTAATCATTGCCTTTTAAATGAACAGAAGTAGTTTTGATCCAAGAGCACCGAAAAACAAACCCCCATATTTTTGCTGTCCGTGGATATCATGTTTATGCCATATTAACCCCTTGCTTTGGAACACCTCCTGGCTTTCTCAGGGGACAGGAAAGATTCCTTTTCCCCATTTTTAATCCATAATTTGGCTGCTGGGAGGGAGAAACAATGGAAAATTGTTAATGTTAGAGATGTCATAGGGAGGATGCACTGGGTATTTTTGGTGGCATTAGGCTTTTTAGCCCCTGTTATAGTGTTTTGTCTGCATTGGGGTTCCAGAAGGGATTTTTCTCCTAGGTTTTTTGTGTGAGAGTAGGAAAGTGGATCAGTTTTCTCTGTAGCATGGGCTGCAGTTCCTTTCCTATGGTACATGGGACAAAGTATATATGGAGAAAAGGTACTTCACAAATCCTCTGCTAGGGGAGGTGTCTAACGCAGGGAGGCACCAGCCACACTGCACATTTCTGATGTGGCAGGTTACTTGTGTGGGTTTGGGTTTCCCCACTCTATGTCCTTGATCAGCATCAGATGGCGGGAGGAAGGTCTGCAGGGCCAGGACAGATGTTCTCTGCACCAGCTAAAGAAGAAATCAGAGTGTGACATATAGAAAATGTGGTTTGCCTCTTTTTTGTTCTACATGTTGTCTTCTGCAAAACTGGACCTGAATTCACAGGTTTGGGCGGGGAGAGGGAAGTGCTGTCCACTAGTTCATTTGTGTCCTCCTGACCCATAGAGCTGCTCAAAACCAAGAAATTCTGGATTTTTTTAGAAGCAAGTGAGAATAATTTTTCACTAAACCATGTCTTTCTCACTTAAAATAATTACATATATTTTGTCTCTAGAATGATATGCAGGCTAGATATTAAAAAGCATTTTTGCTTGTTGGTATTGAATGGGTTTTGTAAAGTACCTTGATGGCTATTTGTCTTTTATTTCAATGAGTGTCAGGTGATCTAGAAAATTCTGATAAGTACCTCTCTTACCTTTCTATAAATATCTTAAAAATCTCTGACCTGCACGACCCAGATAAGAGCAGAAAACAGAGTGCCAATTTGGATGCTTTGTGGATGGTAAACGATCCACACAGATTGCCTGGCTCCTCTCCACACCAGAGTGTCTCCTTCCGTCATGGCCCTGAGAAGGACACAACTTTCTAAGGTTAATTCAAGTTATGGGCATGAGTGAGGAAGTGGAACTGCTCAGTGGGAGAGGACAGACTTGTCTGACAACCAGGAGGAGCCTCCTCACGTTGTAGAAGTAACTTTGGGAGATGTTCCCACAGGGAACAGTTCTTGACATCTTCTGGGTCACTTAAACCACAACTGGAAATAAGCAGGGCCAGTCTAAGCTTTCCTGGAAGGGAAAACACTGGGAGTAGCTATTTTTTCCCAACATGTCCTGTTCTTGTCTCAGACACACTGTTAAAATTCAGGCCAGATATTTATTTGCATATGGATTTGCCAAGGTGTCAAACATTTTCTAACACATCATTTGAGGGTGCTCAGATAATCTAGAGGCTTTCACCGTGATGGGATCACATCCTGCTGCAGAGGGAAAGACTTTGAGTGCTTCTTCCATGTCCAATTCTGTTCTACTTTTTGAGACTATCTTAGAAAATAAGAGTTTGGGAATTCTTGGACTTTGGGGAATTGGAGAATTTGGGAACTCAGATTAAAAAATCCTCCTTGAATTCTTTAAGCCTTGGGGGCTCTTTCCTTTGCTATTGGATATTTTTGGCAAGAGTGATAGAAAATATCCTTTGCTCTATCAAAAGTTAAGAAACATCCTGTGGAGGACTGAAAGGGAAGTTGCATTGAGAAAACATTTTTGAGAGGCATCTGCAGTGAAGAGGCTTCATTTAATGTCACTTGAAAAAAAAAATCCATTTCTCTCAAACTCTTGCTCCTTTTTACCAAGCTATGACACTCGGGTACTGCCAACTGAGTCAGAAGGTTGGTGTCAGGCGTTATTAACATTTACATGCCCTTGAAAGTGTCAGGGAGTGTTTCTGTGATATTCTGGTGTTTTTTTCCTTGTTTGATATCCTACATTGTAAAATTGGTGAGAGCATCCTGGAAGAGGGTGAAAGCTTCTCTTTCTTTTTAATTCCTGTCTTCTGTTGTTGTCAGAAGCCATAATGTTGCAAGCTAAATGTCTCAGTACAAAAGTGGAGATATTTTGCTTCTACAAGCTCTTTTTATTCTTCTACACTGCCAGCTCATGGGTTGGTCTTTGATGATTGTTCTCTTCAGCACAACTTTTTAGAGATCCTCTTGAGGTTAAAACTTTTCAAAGAATACCACTAAACTTTCACTGAGCATGTACCAAACTGTACATCAATATAAAAGTGTTCCTACCATTCTAGCTGTTTTGGAGAGAAAAACTGAAAAAGAAAATGAGGAATACAGACTAAGGAAAATTATTAAAAAAAAAAAAAAAGGGAAGAAAAAGATTGTTCATAACTCCTGACAAATCTTTCAGAGATCTCCTGACATTCTGTGCTTGGACATTCTTATATCCAAGTTACAAGTACGAATTGTAACTTGTTCATACTGGCATGGGAACAGTGGAGCAAAATAGAAATAAACCAGAGAGTTAAAGCGGCTGAGTGGAAAAATGTGCCATAGGTATGGCTCAGGATGTCAGAAGTGTTCTAGAAAGAGACGGATAATAGGAAAATAGGACTGATTCAACAGGTAAAGATATGTGCTCCACAAGCCAGTCATAACCCCAGCTATTGGACACCTGGCCCTCCCCCCAGATTATCACCAGAGGGATCTGTCTGCATTAATAAACCTCAGTAGATTCTCTGCTGAGGTACAGTGGCTAGAGAAGAGAGTAGGTAACACTGCTGCTTTGAGCCCAGAGTAATTCAGGCAGGTTTGCATCATTCTCCTGGAGCAGAAGAAAATGGGTCCGAGAGACTGTAAAGAATTACGAACACCTCTCAGCAAATTAATTCCTACTTGGAACTCTCTGTACAGCCCTAAAAAGTGTAGATTTTTGCAGGCTTGAAGGGTGGGTACAAATGGCATCAGAATATCTTACGGTTTCACACAGGGGAAAACCAATCCTGCATGCAACTTCTTGGATGAGTCTGCATTGGCTTGTGGTAGAGTGGGAGAGTGCAGTAGGGCTTTTATTTTAGTGCTGTAATAAAATATCTACAACAAACCGTTATGTAATTATCAGTGCTCTGTTTCCATCAGAAATGCTCAACATATCTGACTTCAAAAGATAAGATTCTTCACCAGGTAGGCTAGGTCAGTTATGTCTTGCCAGTGAATACTGCATCTAATATCACATCTATTTTTACTGAAGTTAAAATGATTATTTTAATGCATTATTAGTTGTTAATTTTCACCTGAATGTGTCACATTAAAATAAAACATTTAGCATCCAAACAAAGATGTGAAGAAGCATGACGTCACCTGCGAAAATCGGAACAACTGAACAGGGCCAGGCACTTGCTGATTGCCTCACAGGGAATGTCACAGCAAAGGGCCACGTCCTGTCCTTGGTGCCACCAGTGTAACTTTCAACAAGAGCAGTGACTATGAGCATTTTCATGATGTTCTGGGTGTAAGGTAGAACAGTGAATATGATAATCTGGGAAGAACCATGTGCTTGAGTACAGGAAACCAGTTCATGGAACAGAATGAATTGATGAGAAATGTGGATGACAAAGATAATTGTGGTTTCTCAGTAGGTTTAAACAAAGGCTGCCACGGAGAAGGAACGTCCCTTCTCTTTCTGCTGCCTTCGCCTGCATGGTTCTTCTCCTCCTCTTCATGGTTCAATGATTTCACTGAATGAGTGAAATTTTCAACCAGCTCAGTGCAGATGGCTTGTGACACTTAATTTGACATTATCAACCCAGCAGAACTAGGGCACATCTTCCAGGTCCACATACATTCGTTACATCATGATGAAGGACCAGGAGAAGAGGCAGATACTCACTGGCCTCTTCTGCCTCATAGAAAACTAGATCTGTGTGCCAGAAGGGGCCACAACATGCTGTGGTAGAACCCCATCTGGATATCAGGGCGGCACCTGAGGTGGTCAAGGCCTTTACCCCTCAGGCAGATGCACAGAAAAGGAATGCCTAGGTTTGTAAAATGCCATATGTGAACTCTGTGGCAGAGCTGGAGATAATTCTCTTAAATACAAGTCCATGGTACCAGTCACAGGGTCTTGAGATGTCTTTAGCTTTTACCACTGAACTGAACTCTGTCTGAGCTGGGCAGGATTGAAATGGCTGTGATGACTTCCATGCCAGTGAGCCAGCCTGGCCTGAGATCAAACTAGCCAACAGAATATCGCTGTCGGTAAGTTTCAGTTTCCAGATGCCAGTGTCTTCCTACCACAAGAGTGCTACTGGGGTGTGTTTTCTATTATCTAATTGGGTGAAGCCCATACTTATTTAACATTATTTTGAAGTTTAATATACTTTGTCTTTTTTTTAGGTCACAGGACCCACAAATCAATATGTATTGAGTTAGACAACCACAATGAGATAGTTAGTTCTCATCCACCACACTTTGAGCACTACCTGCATTGACTAGAGAAGGCAGAACTGCCTCCTTGCACTGAAGACCAAGGAAAAAACCCACTAATGATGTTGCCAAGTACTAACCCTAAGTTATTTAAGTTTGAATTTTTGCTGAATTAAACTATCAGTTCTTCCACATTGCGTAATGACTTTTCCAAGCAAGCTCATAGGTATGCATTTGAAGTTTCTATCTGCACTGTATGTTTTCTACTCTATGGCCACTTTAAAATGCATTAAAGGTAAGAATGTCACAATCTGACTTAGACTGACACTCAGGTTCTTTCATAGAGATTTTCATATCTCTATCATATTTTTTTGCCTTTCAGTAAGATTCCTCTATATAAACCCTGGTGCCACTGGTGAAAGTAAATTTACTGCAGGGTATTTGGCAAATAGACAACACCATTATCCCGACTTTGCAGCTTATTTTTACACATAGACTTTTGCAGCTGGTGGCAAGTGGTTATCCTACCTGTAACAGTGTGAAAGGGTTTAGCCGTATAAACCATTGACGGGCTGTCAATGCCATTTTTTTTCATAAAGCTCAAAATACTCTGCATATTTCTCCAAACCCTGGTGTTTAGGTCTGTGTGATCACGCACAGCTCTTCTCTACCTCTGATTGAGCATAAACACATTAATGGCTTTATGATTAATGAGAAAAGCCTGGAAATGTCATTATTCACAACTCAGAGCTCAGAAGATAAACACCAATAATCCCAAAGCAATTGGCTTAAAATTAGTAGAGTTATATGTAAATAATTATAAGTTGAAAAAAAACCCCCCAAAGTAAATTTCATACTGGCAGTTATGAATGGCCTGGAAAGGCAATTTTATGGTTCACTAAGAGGGTGGGGGAATATGTTTTTCTCAGGCCCACCATGGCAGGGTTCTGAACCCAGGAGATGATTTCTTAGCATTGCTATGATACACACAGATAATAAATTTTTCTAACAGCAGAGTTCAGAGCCTCAGCTTTGTTTAGTAATGCTGAATAGCAGATGATGCCTCAGGGAGCTTCAATCTCTTGGGGATTAAATGGACTATTGCCCAAAGCCCTATTATTACTTTGGAATTATTACTTTGAGGATACCTACCAGGCAGCGAGAGACTAGAAATAAATCATGTCCAAACTTGGTGTAACATCCTGTGACACCCCAGGCAGAGAAGCCAAGGTGTGACTTGTTTAGCAGTGAAGACACCCAAACCATGGCATGGTCATTCCTGACCTGGGCCAGGGCCAGGACCTGCTTTTCTTGCTTTTGGAACCAGCTCCCATGACCACAACTGATGGACGCATCTGACAAAAGAAGTGTGTGGGATTTTGTTTCAGCTATTTCAAAGCTCCATTCCTTCATGAATACTTTACAACCCTTTTGATCCAAATTTTCTGTGTTCAGTTTTGCATTAAGTAGTTCCGCTCTTTCAGAAAGCAGAGACAAGGAATTACCTCAGCCAACTTCTGTTGAGACATCTCAATATTTTCAAGTACTTGCCTTTGCAATCTGGGTTTTTTTACTGTCTGTTTTTTTTTTTTTTTGACAGTCTACAAACAGGCAAAGGCCCCGTGCAGAAAGAAATGCAGGTTCCTTACATTTGCCACTTTTCCAGATTTGGTAAGTGTGTAGCAGTGGGGTATTTCCCACCCTTATTTTAGATTTATGAACAAAAAAGCAGCGAAAATCATCATGGTCCTGTGACATGAGACTTCACAATATTCCCAGGAAACATTTGTGATGGAATCAAACCAAAACTACTGCTAAAATTTTTTTCTCGTAAGAGTGTCGCTCTCTCGGGCATGAAATAAGCACGCGGGACACAGCTTGTCAGGTCAAAAGCAGCCAGGGCAGCGAGGCCAGAAAAGCCTGACCCCTGCCCTCCGTCGTTTATTTTATATGTTCTTAGAAACCACCGTGGATTGGAGGATGAAGATTTCCTCCTCTCAATCTCACTGGTCAATGGAAATATCCATCATACAAAGTCCACCTAGCAAAGGAATGCAAAACAATCCAGGCACGGTTAGCAAAACATGAGCATGTTTACAGAAAGTGCGTGAGAAACTATTCACAGAGATTGCAAGCTGAAGAACTGCAAAATGCAGGGTGACATAAGAGTTCTCTAGTGTAGCGGGTTCGGTTCGGTAACCGGGCAGAAACACCAATTAAGTGTAGTGGTCTAACTTTAGATTTTAGTACATACTTACTTTTCTGTGAGATAAGAATTAGGAGAAAGCAAAGCAGGCACAACTTACAGACTATTAATGAGTTTATTAACAGATTCAAAACACAGAAG